>JAADXE010000212.1:0-39279 GCA_023337545.1 Pythium coloratum
ATCAAGACTCTGGCATTGACGTGTGAAGATTTCCAGACCATGAAGTCCACATGCCTGGCATCTGAGCAAAGGCGCTAAGTCGGTCCATGGGATGATCCTCCCTTGCCACTTCTCGAGAGAAGTCAGCACTTTGGTGGCTGTCTCAAGCGTTTACGCGCGTGGCTCCGTGCCGCATGTCTGCTCATCCTCACGACGACCATCGCAAGGATTCACTCACATCAGTCTGCAAAGTGCGGAACGATCCCATGCTGCACTTACTTGGACTCACTCATCGGCGTTCCAGGAGTTGAAATATTGGGGGCAGGTTGTGAAAGAAGACCAGACTTGGGATGCACGTCCAAGAGTTCGTTGCATCTGCCGTGCGCAATGCCGTCTGACCAATGCGCCAACTCGCAGCTTCAGCCTCAGATCTTGCAGCTCTTGTACTGTACAGTACTCGTGGAGCGTTACAAGAATCATCTCATGTTTTACTGTAGGTACGAGGAAGCACCGGAACCCAAGGTTTCGAATTCGAACGATGAAGCTGTTGACGTCGACGCGAGAAGAAGATGCCTCGCTGTGTTCTTCCTGCTTACCGCTGACGCCGTGGCGTCATGGGCGCTGGTCGCGGAGGTGATCTCTTCAACAGCGAACCCAATGGAGAGTTTGAGCATTGGAGACTCTGTCAAACCCACAGCCTCGACTCAACACGAGTACGTATTATATCTGTGTACTAATGCATGGGACACACTGCCTCCACCTGCTGTGCTTTCTCTAGGAATCCGTCAGCCAGTTGCGGCCAAACTGACGGCAAACGGACACATCCATCAGATCCGTGATACAAAAGCAGTGTGCAGTCAACAGATCAAAATCAAACGTACAGTATCTGCAGTCTGGCTTGAAGATCTTCAGCCGCAGCGTGCAGGCAGGTCACTAGTGCACTCTCCCTCCTCATGCCAGGCTGAAGCGCGGCCACGAGCGTAAACCTCAGGACGGTGTCCCTGGCTGGACACCAGACACAGAGCAGAGCGTCCAGCAAGTGGAGTCCATTCTTGCTGGGAAGAGCTTCTCCCCATCCAATGTGAGAAAGAGTTGTTGACCCCACTCACGGCAAAGGGTTTTGGAAGAACGTGGAAGATCGCAGGTGGTGGCAGGTTCAAGTTGACGCCTTCTGGATTCAAGAAAGCCCAATAGAGAGCTTGAAGGCAGACACTTCCAAGTCTCTGTTCTTCAACCAGACCTGAAAGAATGGCCGTCCACTGCGCCGCCATCTGGCAATCTTGAGGCGCTTTTCGTTTGTGTGTGGAGCTCCCAGTCAGTTCTGGTGTTTATTTGTTTTCATTTCATTTGCAAAATCTGAGAATTCGAGTGGATTCCAGTGTCAGGCCAACGAGCAGCGCATCCCCAGTGCCACTGCCAATGGGATTTGGACGTTCTTCCCACGATGAACTTCATGAAGCGGCGCCAACCAGCCAGAAGCTGAGCCATCACACTCGCGCCCATCGTTGAAGCACCGACGATCGGTGACTGACTGGAGACTTCAACCACCTTTCTGTACAGCGCTGCACCGTCCAGGAATGGTGGATGAAGAAGCCCAACCAGTTTAGGCTCGAAAGTGTCTGGTCCGTGGAGAGCGCAATGCTCGACGGCTGAGCCAGAGCCAGGGAGGACGCCCAAGAGAAGAGGCTGCTTGCAGAACGTACAGTACAGTCGTCAGTGCGTCCTATGGGGAGAGCTTCTCCTCCACCGTGTACTGTGGTGTCCAGGACGCCCACCCACCCACCACCTCCTCATGTATTTCCATGCTAATCATTCTGCAATCTGCCTCTTGCCACGCACGTGTCGACCACCCCACGAAGAAGAAGAAGAAGAACCATGCAGTGGCAGTCGCTGTGGAAGATCATGGCGCTGGTCCTGGCGCTGGCGTTTGCCGTCGTCCGCGCCGAGTACGAAGCCGCGCAAGTCGAGGAGGTCGCTGTGGATCCGGACGACGGGCTCAACGTGGTGCAGATCGTCCAGCGCCGTGGCTACGTCGTGGAGGAGCACAAGGTCGTGACGGCCGATCGCTACGTGCTCACGATGTACCGCCTGCCCAAGTCGTTCTCGGAGACCCAGAACAACAAGCCAGCGGCCGCCAACAAGCCGGCCGTGTACCTCATCCACGGCCTGCTGGACAGCAGCTTCACGTGGGTCAGCAACTTCCGCAACCAGAGCCTCGCGTACATCCTCGCGGACGCCGGCTACGACGTCTGGCTCGGCAACAACCGCGGCACGACGTGGTCGCGTTCGCACTTGGACTACACGACCAGCGACGATGCGTTCTGGGACTTCTCCTGGGAAGAGATGGGCAAGTACGATCTGCCGGCCATGATCAACTACGTGCTCAAGGTCTCCGGCCGTCCGACGCTCAGCTACTTGGGCCACTCGGAGGGCACGACGCAGGCGTTTGTGGGCTTCTCACACGACCAGAGCATCGCCAAGAAGGTCTCATACTTCGGCGCGCTCGCGCCTGTGGCGTTCCTGGGCGACTCGACCTCGCAGGTCTTCAACGCGCTCGCCAACCTGTACGTGGACAAGTGGTTCGAGAAGTTCGGCGTGAGTGAGTTCCTCCCGCGCTCGCCGATCATCGCGGATCTGCTCGGAAAGTATGGCTGCGCTCTCGCCGACGGACTCTGCGACTCGTTCATCCAGGTGCTCGTGGGCCAGTCCAACAACCTCAACTCGTCGCGCATCCAGGTCTACCTCTCGCAGACGCCTGCCGGCACGTCGGTCCGCAACATGGGCCACTACGCGCAGAGCATCCGCGACAAGCAGTTCCGCAGCTATGACTACGGCTGCAAGTGCTCGCAGCTGCTACCCATCGCACTGTGTCCGTCTCTGATCTGCAAGAACAAGGCCGTGTACGGATCGTTTGAGCCGCCAGCGTTCAACGTCGCCGGCATGAAGTACCCACGCACGGTGTTCTTCAACGGCGCCGAGGACTCGCTGGCGACGCCCAAGGACATCGCCAAGATCCGAGCGAAGCTGCCCAGCGGCACGATCATCAGCGAGAAGAACTTGGTGGCGTTCAACCACTTGGACTTTACGTGGGCCTACGAGAACCGCGCCAAGTTCTACGACGAGATCGTCATCCACATCAAGGCGTTTGACGGTATCGGCTACTAAAACCTCGTGTGGGTGAGATGTTTTGGAGACCACGAATAGTGTAATTAAGTGACGAATAGTATCGTAAATGTGTTTTTGAAATCGAAAAATCCCTTTTTGAAGTTTTTTTTACGCTTGGGTCTCGTGGGATTCGATCACTCGCAACTGGCGACGCAGGCGATCGAGTGAGAGGCTGACTTGGTCTCGTGTGGCAGCGTCCTGCGCGAGTACGAGCTTCGCGGTGAGCTCCTGGATGTCGAGTGTCAGTGCTCGTTTCCGGTGCTTGAGCTTCGTGGGGTCCTCCTCCGCCTTCTCCTCCTCTACCTCGTCAGTGATGGTGTTAGCCAAATCAACACAGGGCGAACTGACAGTGAGTGGGAGCTGTGAAGGCTGTGGCACTGCTCGCTTGTCTCCAGTCGTTCGAGTACGGAACTCTTGCCGCAAGGCTGTGAAGGCAGCGAGAAACGACTCGTCGTTCAGGTCGGCACTGCACACACTCGAGCCGTCCATGAAGCTCGGGGCTTCGTCGTCGGACGACAAGACACTCAGCACTGGCTTGGCGTGGACCGGTCCATAGCTGGACTTGTAAGCGGCCTGCATCGTGCGTCGCATCATTGGTCTCTCGTCGTCCGTTGTGGAATCGACGGAATCCTGGTCGAACGAGATGTTGCGAGCGATCAGCGGTGTCGGGTACTCGTCCACAGCACCTCCGTCGTTGAAGCGGACTTGCTTGGCCGAGTCATTTGTCGAAGGCGTGTGCAGTTGCTCATTCATTGGTGGATGGGCGTCTGACGCAACAGGAGTGGCGACAAGATCGTGGTCTCCTGAAGGAGAAGGCTGGCTCTCTGGCGCGGTGGAGGCACCCGTACTCGGTGTGGACTGCGTGGTTCCAGTGGGAGTGAGCTGTCCGTCGAGATGGTAGCGACGCCAGAGTCTGGACGTGGTCTCCGACATGGAGGCTTCGTCACTTGACTGGCCGACTCGCCGCCCGAATTCGTCGATGTCGCTGTTGCTGTCATCTGCTGGACCACGCTCGCGATCTTCATATACAGTGGCTGGCTGACGACTGCGACGACGAAGCGAAGCCTGACGACGAGAGGATGAAGAACGTCGACGATTATAACTGAAGGTTGCGGACGGCTGCACCAAGAGCCTGTCGCGTATCTGGATGGACTTCTCAAGCTGCAGCATCGTCTCCGCGAACTTGAGCTGGATCGAAAACACGTCCTGGATGACTTCCTGGTGCCGCTGGTGACCCGCGAGTCCCATGAGCCCAGGGTGGCGAGTGTACACCGACGGATACCGCAATGACTGACTCGACACATTCGGTGGAGCGGCACAACGCTTTGGTTCTTGTGTGCGCTGGGATGATTCAACTGGCGCGAGCTTGACGACGCCTTCAATCGAGTATTCCTGGTTCTCGCCTTGCCGGAGAGTCGCAGCCAAGCTCGAGCCTTCCGCTGCGGCCGCCGTGGGCTCTTCCAGTCGGATCGGTCTGTCCTCTGCCTTGGACTCGTCATCGATCTGGCGCTGGATCTGCTTGCGGCGCAGCCTGAGCGCATCAATCTCACGTCGAATCGCACTCTCCCGCGCGTCGTCTTCGCTCATGCGTTCGCGTTCGTGCTTCGCCTGTCGCCGTGAAGATGAAGCGTCGTTCTGCACACGCGCATCGCGTTCCAACTCCCGCACGAGCTGCGTCTCTGCCTGTTGTCGCCGTCTGGCGGTAGCGACGAGCTCTCGTAAGATGCGCGACGTCGCGTTTGCTTCTGATGATGGCGATGCTCGCTCTGTGGTCGCATCCGATCGCACAGTGGTCGGCGTTGCGGCGGCGGACGGCGCGCGCGGACTGGCATGAGTGGCGGTCGTTCCCTCACTCCACGGACTCGCTGGAGGCCGCTCGCGCCGGTGGGTGGGCGGCGCGCTGATGCGACTGAGCGTGGCCTGCAGCTCCGACTTGAGCGCCTGGATTTCCTGCGCAAACTGCGCTGTCGCGACTAGCATGTTCGCGCGCTTGTCGATCGATTGTGGAGTTCCATTTGAGAGACAAAGAGCTCTTCGCGCCAAAAAGGAAGCTGGTTCGTTTGAACTCATCCACCCAATCAAAAGTCTTTAAGACAGCACTTTCAACCAATGAAAATGCAGGAGTACTGTCCAGAATGTTGGTCTATGTAGCCATCTGAACTCAGAATCAAAACTCGATGCAGATGCAGAGGCTCGAAAGCAATGGCCGACGTGAAGCCACACGAGCTCTGGCCTAAAGTCACAAAGGGTAGGAAGATAATTGGAAGCTCGGATGGTAGATCATTGAGCAGGTCTACAGTGTACCGTTAAATGCAAGGTCAACGCCAGCGAGATTTCCCGATGGGAGATGGAACCAATCTTACGATGTGCAAGTGTACACACCAGCGTCGATCACGTGCAGTGATCGTTGTGTTATCACTAAACGCCGCGAACTTTTTACATGTAGAGCAGTATACGAAACGAGCGTCTCATTGACAGCACGCGCCGATGCCATAGCTCAACCCAGAGTCTGTGAGCGCGACACGGGTGGCGAAAACAGCAGGTGCTGCTTACAGCTGCAGGCACTTCGAAGCAGCCAACAACGACAAGCATGATCGTTGCGCTCTTGTTCTCACTGAGAACTTCTCAGCGTCAGCCACCCAAGTGGTGTGATACCCCCCCCCCTTCTGCGAATGCGGAGTGACTGATCGTTCATTGCAGTAGCAGTAAGCCGCACCCAATCCAGCAACACACATCGACTCGTGGCAAACAGAGCGAGGATATGACATCGAGGCCATGGTGGTCTCAATGCATACAGTAATATACCGATATTATCGAAGCGTGAATGGTGATTGCGACTGAATGCTATGATACCGCGGATACGCTCACGCGGTACGTGTACGGTGTACTTGAGTCCAGCTCGAGGGTACATCCGGATAGTCCCAAAGCGAGGCTTTCCAGTTCTGAGCCACAAGTTGTCCCCCCACAACCACCAGTGTCGGGCAGCCCTGTTTTTTATTATCGAGTATCGGATGCGAGCAGAATGCTGGGATCTGTGCATGCATGCATGCACACAACAGCAGTTAAAACGACATCCAGTGAGCTGGTATTTAGACAGTTGTGCGGCCTCGTGATTGTTCAGTGCATTCTCAAATGATTTCTCCACACATCAAAGTATCTTTCTCCTCACAATGTCCTTGACGGTTGCGACGCAATTGTTGCGTCGCCAGCAGGCTTTTCGTGAATACTCGTCCCTCTCCTCCGGGAGGGTCTGCCAGGGAGGACTCCTCCCTGGCAGACCCACACTGGTTGGCTGGCGGCCTTTGACCCCCCGCAGTTCGTTTGTTCTGTATCGAGTCGGCTCCACTCGACTCAACCTCGAATCTTCGTCGAGGAGACTCTTTGCGAGTGTTCGGACCCCGTCGCCTTTCTCTCGTCTGCAAGCTTGAGAGTGTGTTCGTTTGTCTCACTTCAGCCAACTCGCGATCAGCGAGGAATTATGCTAAATAGTTGGGTTTTTGAAAATAATTGGGTTATCATTGGGTTTCCGGCAATCCAATCATAATTGGGTTAGTTTTCGTTAGGTACGCTTTCTGCGTGTCTTTGGTTCTCTTCTCGAGAAAGATTAGAGAGACAATCGCAGTCACCACTGCACGAGCGGGAGCGAGTGGCGGCTCTCACCTGGGGACACAATGTGCCCGAGAATGGTCTATCTAGCCCGGAGCCACCGAAGCGAAGCGTATGTGCGACTAGGGAGCGCTCTAGCGCAGCCAAGCGGAGCGGGCGCGGATTATGCTAGGTTCGCTTTTTCGTAACTTGTACTGAAACAAGTGATATAAAGCGTACCTAACAAAAACCAACCCAATTATGATTGGATTGCCGGAAACCCAATTATAACCCAATTATTTTGAAAAACCCAATTATTTAGCATAATTCCTCGTCTGACTCGTCAACAGGAGTTTTCCACGGGATCATTCATCAAACAAAACATGAACATGGCGACTCGCGACCACCACAGGCCATGGCGGCGGCGCTGTAGCTCACGAACCACCATACTTCTCGTGCTGTGCGTGGCATCAATCGCTGCTTTATGTATCCAGCTATCGAATGGCGCAAGTCCGGACGCCATCACGCATCTGTATCCGGAGCAATCACTAGATTTCCAGAAGCATCTCTGCGGCGACGAGCAGCTCTACTACGTCCACGATCTCGACCCAGACCTCGTCTACGACCTCAAGATCTCGTACCCGGCCAGCTTACCCACTACGTTCACCGTCGACGTCCAGCAAGTGCTTCTGTCGTCCACCACGACGGCTTTAGACGGCGATATCATCCGCAAAGTGCCTCGCCGCATGCTCAACACGGAGAAACTGCGGCTCATTCCGCTGGAATTGCTGCAGAAATGGAAGCCCATGAGCTCCGTTCTCAGCGGCGTGATAGGCGAAGCACAGCTTCAGAAGGACGAGAAGTTCCGGTTCGATAAACTGCCCGGGAACAGCCACACGACCAGCGAGTCGCCGTCCACGGGCTCAACTCCTAAGCCGTCTCTACTCAAACAAGGGGACTTTGTGGTCGTTGTGAAGGTGAGAGGAGACGTGGAGGGCGTGTCGCCCGTCCACGACCTCACGCAGCGCGTCTGCGTGTACAACATCGTGGTGGAGGAGATGCTGCTGGCGGCGTTTCCGCGTGATACAGTCATTTTGATTGTGTGGCTGGTCGTTTTACTGGCGCTCACACTGCGGATCGTGGTGCCGTACGTGGTCTCGCTAGTCGCACTCGAGCAGCCCGCCGACCAAGAGCTCTCGGAACAGTTCGCCAGCGTGATCCACACCAAGACGTCGTAGTAAAAGAGAGGGGAGTTATACGTGTATTATATAAATGTCAATACTCTTAGAACTGGAGGATGCCACTGCGGATCTTGCCGCTGCTGGCGAGCGCCTTGACTGCAGGGATACGCTGGAGCTTGATCCGCTTCAAGTACGTCTCCATCGTGGCTCCGTGGGTCTCCAGCAAGTCGTGGATCGCTAACACGTCGCTGTCTTCGATCTGCTCGTTGCCGCTCAGCACCAAGTCTTGCAGCGTCGTGTTGCCCTGTGCGTACTGGACGCCGTCCACAGACTCCAGTACTGGAAGCCCTAGGATCTGGATCGCTGCCTGTTTATCCAGTTTCTTCTTGGCCTTCTTTGCGGCGTCGATCTCCGCTTGGATGCGTGGTTCAGCGTCTTCCAGCACTTTGAGTAACGACGGAGGCGCGACGTACTTAGGTGAGACCACGTCCACGAGGATCTTGGCGGCCTTTCCCGAGAGCTGGACGTTCCCTAGCGAAAGAGACTTGAGGAAGCTCTGCAAAGGCAACGCGTACGCGATCTCCAGGGCGCCAGCGTCTCCGACAGCGTTGTCGAACAGATTCAGCAGCTCCAGTTTGGCGTGTGGATCGCGAAGCGCCTGGCCGATAACGACCGCGTGGTCTTCTGTGAGTCCACAGGAACGTAGCGACAGCGTCGTGATGTTGGACGATGGTGTGAGAAGCTCAGCTAAGGCTGAAGGAGACGGCGGTGGCGACGGGGCGTTCCATTCCAAGTGGAAACGCGTGACTTGGGTCTGAGGAAGCAGCCGACAGAGCTGGTCAGACTGCTCGGCACGTAGCTGTACGTTGAAAAAGCTAGAGCAGACCATGATGATCTATATGTGAGACTGTGAGAGTAAGAGTAAGGCAAGGGAGGGGCCTAACGTACATGGCGGTGTGGATCTTGGGGCAGTGCTGCAGGGCGAAGCACAGGCCCTGGAAGCTGCCGTCGTCGAGCTGCCAGTTCTTGATCGTGAGCGTGTCGATCTCGACGAGGTCGTACGCCACGGCACTCGCCGCCAAGTCCGGATTGCTGGACGGGTCCTCTTCGTCTGGATGGTAGGGCAGAAGCTGCGGGTGTGGGATGAGCTCAGTGGCTTTGTAAAACGCCAGTAAATCACGTCGAAAGTGGTGTGTGGAGGTGGCTGAGAGGCTGCTGAGGATGGACGGCAGCGAGGAGTCGATGGCCGCCAGACGAGTGGCGTTGGCCTCCACGGACCACACGCCCAGAGGCGGCAGCGACACACGCGGCATGATCACTCCAAGTCAACACTACAGATGAAAAATGGGGGAAAGCGTTGTGGTAAAACGGCATCACAGTATGATGAGACTCAAAAATAGACAGTAGTGAGTGAGTGGGGTCTACGCTTCGAGCGGCCTGGCCTGTGTGTGTGGCTTGCTTTCTAGTTGGACGACACGACGACCAGCGACACGGGCGTCGGACACACGACGTTGTGGCCCGTGAACGTGAGCTTTCCGGTGTCGGCGTCGATCGCGAAGACCTCGATCGTGTCCGTGTTCTGGTTCGCCGCAAACAGGAACGACTCGTGGATGAGGAACGCACGCGGTGCCTTGCCACGCGTGGACTCGAAGCCCACGAGCTCAAGCTGCCCGCCGCTGGACGCGTCGATGCGGTAGATGGCGATCGAGTCATGGCCGCGGTTGGACGCGTACAGGAACTTGCCGCAGGTCGACACGTGGATGTCAGCGGCGAGGTTCTGGCCCGTAAAGTCCGCTGGCAGCATCGAGATCTTCTGGATCTCCTGCGCGGACAGCGTGCCAGTGGTCTTGTCGATCGGGTGGACGCCCACCATGCTGGACAGCTCGTCACTCACGTACGCGACTTGCAACGCCGAGTGGATCGCGATGTGGCGAGGGCCGCTTCCAGGCGGCCGCTTGGCAAACGGCACGGACGCGTTCGCCGTCAGCGACTTGTTGGATGTATCCAACACAAACTGCGCGACAAAGTCGTTTCCAAGATCCGCCGCAAGCAGCGCCTCCGAGCCGTCAGCATGCGCGATCCACTTGGTGCTGTGCAGGTGTGAGGCCTCCTGGCGAGCAGGCACGGCGCCGCTGGATCCAGGAAACGCATGGAAGTCCGAGGCCTCGGCCAGCGAGCCGTCCTCCTTCACAGGGAACATGCTGAGGCTTCCACCGCCGTAGTTGGCAGCAGTCACAAACGCACCGCTAGGAGACAGCGCGACGTGGCACGGGTACGCGCCCTTGGTCTCGAGCGAGTTGAGCAGCCGCAGCTTGCCGCCTTTCTCAATCGCCAGCGCCTTGATGTAGCCTGTGGTGGTCTTGTCGTCAGCAGAACTCTTCTGGGCGACTTCGTTCACAGCGTAAAGTGTGGTGGACGACCCGGCGATGAACGACGGGTTCACGCCCACGTTCTCGGTCAGCGCCAGCGGCGTGAGCGCGCCCGTCGCGAGGTCCAGCGTGAATGAGTAGATGCCCTTGCCCTTGCCGTCGACGTGGTCCTCCTTCTGCGTGTACGTGCCTACGAATAGCACGGCCGTGGTCGCCATCGTGATGCTCGTGTGGTGGTGTGGTGGTGGGGTGAAGTCTGCTTGGTGCCGCCAATTGCAGAGTGGCGCTTCAGAAGAAGAAAGAGCGTCTCGAAATTTTGGCCGTTTGGTTTGAGCAGCTCCATCGTCATTTTGGATCCGCTGGTGATGGGCTCAAAACCCATAATCCCGATTGAGGATTTCGAAGTGGATTATTTTGGACATTTTTAGCCAATGAAAAGTGATTTACGGTAAATACGGTTATCGGTATTCATGGTAATATCCGTATTATAGAGGATGTTGATCTTTTGAAAAGGAGGTGCACTCTTCAACAACTTTCAACCAATCAACGAGCTGATTGAGCAAACTTCGTACCAGTCAGTGGCAGCAGCAATATCCAAAAGCGTAATCACGTTTACATGGATATTATCCGCATAGTATATCCACGGTACACGCTACTGGCCCGATAGCTCACCCCACCACCAGCAGGAGCGTCAGCAGCATTCCGCCGACTGGGTCCGAAGAAACGTGGGAAGACGACGACCATGGCGGGCGTACGCGCCGCGAGCAAGGGCCTGAGTAGCTGCCTGTACAGCGACTTCCTGGAGGAGCACCGTGCCTTCAAGGAGCCACTGGAGCCGAGCGAGCACTCGCGCCACTTCGCCACCATCTCGACGGCGACCGCCAGCGGCTCGCGCGTGGGGCTCCAGACGCAGGTCGTGTCTCCGTTTTTCCACCGCGGCGTCAAGCGCGGCGTGGCTACGGCGCTGGTCTTTGAGAGCCAGCTCAACCCGATGATCTCGTCCAGTCTGCGGATAAGCTCGCAGCGCCACTGTGAGCTGCAGGCCCATTTACGAGCCAGCGACCACGTGCGGTTCACACTTGAGGCGCACGAGTCAGCCACCGAGAAGATGCCAGCGTCGTTTGCACGGATCGGATGCGACTACCGAGACCAGAACGTCTTCGCGGGTGTGAAGATCGACGCAGTCAACGGCCCGACGCTGCAGGCGACCTGCGGCGCCAAGCTTGGGGTACGTTTTGTTCTTGGGAAGAAGTCGTGGTGGTTGCCTTTTTGATGGGAGAATTCATGTTTTTGTTGCCTTTCTGCACGAGTAGGACGTCGCCTTGGGAGTATTGAGCGCGTACGACGTGGGTCTGGACCACAGCGATCGCCTGGGCCGCGTCACAGAGCTCAAGCTCGCCGGCAGCTACGCCCACGAAGACATCGCGGCGCTCGTCGAAGTGTACGTTTGACTTTTCGGTGGCCGGCTAGCTGTATCTTGCCTCGTACTGATTTGTGATTGGGCTTGTGCAGCACCGACAAGGGCAAGAAAGTGCAGCTGAGTGTGGCGCAGAGCGTGACGCCAGAGCTGCTCGTGGGCTCGGAGTTTTCCTACGACGCGCGGAAAGAGAGCAAGACGCTGCGTCTGAGATCGCGGTACGACGTGAGTGAGAAGGAGACCGTGGCCAGCTCACTGGGCTCGGACGGCGTGTTCATCGGCGCGTACGAGTGGCAGACGTCGCCGCACCTCAAGACGCGCGTGTCGGCGCAGATGGACGTGCGCAACTTCGACAGCGACTCGCACCATCTCGGTGTGTCCATAGAGATCAGCTAAACAAAGTCTCCCTGAGACCTTTTTGAGGCTCGGAGGCTGTAGGAATCAAGCATCGTAAGGTAGATAGGTTGGTCTGCTATCCATCCACACACAACAAGTTTAGGAGGACGGCGGCCACAACCCCGTTTTTATTTTAATCAAGCGGAAAGCACTTCAACATACCTCTTCGTTTACTTGGCGTAGATCATCGTGTCTCGCTTGGACTTGACGATCATGTTGCCCTTTTCATCACGAGTTCCTGGCGCGGCCTTGGCGGCTGGGTGCGACGCCAGCTCGGACGGCACGGGCATGCCCGTGGACGTCAGATACTGCTTGAGATCGTACATGATCTCCTCGTCTTCGTCCGTGAGCAGCGAGATCGCCACGCCGACCTTGCCAGCACGACCTGTACGACCGATACGGTGCGAGTAGTTCTGGATCTTGGACGGCAGGTCGTAGTTGATCACGTGCGTTACATCTGGGATGTCGAGACCACGACCAGCAACATCGGTCGCCACCAGCACATCCACGTAGCCTTCACGGAACTGCTGCAGACTCTCCTCACGCTGGTCCTGGGACTTACCACCGTGCAGGATCGTCGATCGGAAGCCTTCGTTCGAGATGAACTTGGCCACGATGTCACACTCTTTCTTGATGTTGACAAACACGATGACCTTCTGCGCGTCGGCCGCAGCCTTCTCCTTGCGAGAGCGAGGCTGGCCAGAGAGAATACCCGACAGCAGCTCGATGACCTTGCTGCGCTTCTTGCCAGCCTTCATGTACATCACACGCTGGTCGATACGCTTGTTCTTGCCCGAGTCTTCATCTCCGATCTTGACGATCGCTGGGTGGCGCAGGAACGTCTTGGCCAGACGCTCGACTTCAGGAGGCATCGTCGCACTGAACATCGTCGTCACTCGCAGGCGGTGATCCTTACCAGCGCCAGCAATCGAAAGCTGCTGCTCCATCTCCTCTTCGTTCTCCGACTTGAGCAGCGAGCCCATGTTCTCCAGCACTGCCACGACCTGCGGCTCGAAACCCATGTCAATCATGCGATCGGCTTCATCCAGCACCACGTAGTTACACTGGTTGAGCACGAGGTAGTGGTTCTCGAGACAGTCCATGAGACGACCTGGTGTACCGATGATAATGTCGACACCCTGACGCAGCTTGAAGGCCTGGTCCTCGATACTCTGGCCACCGACGACAGACAGCGTCCGCACTGCGTGCTCCTTCTCCGGCATGCCGACTTGTGTGAACTTACACAGCTTGACGGCTTCCTGTTCGATCTGCAACGCGAGTTCTCGAGTCGGTGCCATGATCAACGCCAGCGGACCTTGCTCTCCCGTACGCGCGATCATCGTGGGTGGCAACGCGTACAAGTACGCGATCAACGGGATCACGAACGCCGCCGTCTTACCGGAACCCGTCTCGGCGATACCGATCACATCGCGACGCTGAAGACCAATCGGGATCGCCTGCATCTGGATAGGCGACGGACGCTCGTAGCCTAACTCGTTGATAGCCTGGAAAACCGCCTCTGGAAGCCCCTCAGCTTCGGTCCACTTGCGCAGTGGGTTCGGCGCCTTACCGCCCTTGATGGTGATGTCGAAGTCCTCACGGAAGATACGCCAGTCGCGGTCCTTCATCTCGTCCAGACTCTTCTCCGACCAGTGCGTGCCCTTGGTCTGGGCCTCGCGCTCTTCCATGTCGTGCATGAGGTCACGCTCTCGGTCCTGCATCGATCGCATCGCTCGTTCGCGTTCACGCTGGCGCTCGTTGATCTCGTCCTTGCTCAGCGAACCACTGGCTTCATCTGCAAGGCGCTGCTCACGCTGGCGCTTCTCCGCCAGCTCATTCAGGTACGAATTGTGCTTGCGCTGCTCGCGTAGATCCACGCCAGCTCGGTACCCACGTCCATACAGCAGATTCACGTCCATCTTCTTCTGGTACAGCGGGTTCAGATCGTGGCTCGTGTCCTCCGTGGCTTCCCAGTCGAACTGGTAGTTCTTGGCAAACTTGTCGCTGGCCTTGACGATCTTCTTCTTCTGGACGGCCTTTCCCAAGTACTTGTCCTTAATAGCCTGCTTCTCACGCTCGCTAAGCAGCTCCGTCGGGTCTTTGCCGTCCGAACTTGTCGTCGTTGGCTTCACAGTCGACGCAGCGGAAGATCCGCGTGCGTCACGAGAATTGGATCCTGCCGCGTCACGTGACTTGTCATCACGACTATCGCGTCTGTTGTCAAAGCCATTGTTCTGTCCTCTCGCATTGCCGTCATTACGACGGCCGCTGTCTCGCTGGCGCGACGCCTCCTGACGCTCACGCACCGCATCTTCGCGCTGCTTCTGGAGAAACGCCTTGCGCGCGTCCTCCGCCTCACGCCGCTGTCGTTCCGTGTCCATACGCTTCTGTTCGAGACGCTGCAACGCCTCCTGCTGACGCTGGGCCTTGGATTTGAACTGGACTTTCAGCGTCGCCGCTGGGTTCTCTACCGCATCGTCATTCGCTGGCTCCTTGCTGTCCACTGGTGGAGCCGCTGGCTTGGAAGAGTCCAGTTTCAACGGCACGCCGCTGGATCTCGCGCCGTGGATGAGCGCCGCTCCTGTCGGCGCGCGTGGCGTGACGCTGTCGCTGCTGGCACTGGCACTGGCACTCGCTGCAGCCTTTCGCTCAGCAGCTAGCTTTTCGGCTCGTTCCTCTGCCTGACGCGCGATGCGTGCGATGCGCTCGGCTTCTTCCTTGTCGATACCTGGGAACTCTGCGTGGGTAGATGCGGATGTATCTCGGCCTGTAGAGCGCGAACGAGAGCGCGAGCGACGGCGGGAGGACGCAGACGGAGAGGACGCTCCGTGTGGACGTCGCTTGCGGTCGGCAGAGCGAGACCGCGATCGCGAATCGGCACGGCGACGCTTGTGGATCTCGGCCATTTTCCCACAATTCTCGTGTCGTGCTTGGTGTTGTTGTTGGAGGAGCTTCTTGGTTTCTTCCAACAGTCCAGTGTGAGAAGATAGAAACCGAACAGATAGGAACCCATATGGCTGTGAACGGTTTGTAACAGGTGTGTACCCATGTTGCCAATCGACGAGGCGAGAAAGGCAGCAGTCTCACTCATGTCTTCGGTGCATTGCTAGCGTGTGAACTGGCGTTGCGAACGGTGAATAACGATGTACAGCGACATTTAATAGACTACTATAGCCTTTTTAAAGCAGACACTGGGTTACAATGAATATCTAGGGGTACATAAGTACTGCAAGCAATGTGATGCTGTGCACAGTACTGCGTAGTAAAGCCCAGGTCAGACTTGCGCGACAACTTCCATCACCATTGCGTTGTACTGTAGTTTGATACGATGAATAAAGTCGCTCTTCTGTGGGTAGAAAAACATTCCAGCATGGGCAGCTAGAGTGTGTTGCCGAAGTACAGATGAGCTGCGGCATTTTTGGGAGAATGGGGAAAGAACCGTTGAAGTCCGGAGGTCACGACGTGGCTCTTCCGCTGCAAAATGTTGCAAGTGACGGACGATCGCTTGAATGGAGGCGTCGGCAAAGAAAGATGCAGTTCTCACGCAACATCACGAAGCCTTTGCCCATCCTTGGGGTGGGGGATGAAGCATCTCATGATCCTGGCTCCCTGGAAGTACAGCCATTGTCGCATTCGTTCAGCAACATCACCTTTAAACCGTGTAGTGCGAGCTCTCAGGTAACGCAGACCCACTCGTTTAAAAAACATCTTGGTTCACATTGTAGGTTGTCTCCTTACGGTACGATGGACAACGACTCACTTGTCATGCTGGTGGCTGCAAGTCTTGCACTTTTTCGAGAAGGGCTTGCTCACGAACTGGGTGCACTGACAGTGGATGCACCCCACGCTGCTGGTACGAGCTTGGGCGGCGGTGCCAGCATCGTGGCGAGCGACGCCTGCCATGGCGTCCGAGATCGCGTCGTACAGGCACTGCGCAGCACGAGGGCGAGGGATAGTACCGTCCAGGATCTCTTCTGGCGAGAGCTGCTTGCCGTAGAAGTTGCTGTTGACCTCTGCGCGGCTCGTGATGATAGCTCCTTCCAGCGAGACACCCACGAATAGTCCACGGCTGTGCGAATAGCTGTAGTTGGCGTTCACGCCGCCTCGACTTGCGGCTGCCTGGGCGCTTGCATCACGGCCGTAGGGTCCAACAGCTACGCTCAGCCCACCTCCAACACTCACTTGAGTACGGTGGAACACCTTCACAGCACCAGTGGAGCCGAGGATGATCATAAACTCCACGATCTCGCCTCCGACTTCGAAGCCGCCGCTGATACCGGCAGTGCCGATCGCCGACGGGGCCGACCACGATCCATCAGGCAGCTTGGCGATGACGATACCAGTGCCGGCCTTGGCTGAGATGAGGAAGCCGGCCTTGATGACAGTGAGGAACGCGAGACCGTGCGCTCTTTTAAGGAACGCTGCGGGGATGGAGCGGTCACTGTCAGCGCCAAACTCTGGTCGGAAGAAGTTACCGATGATATCAGCGGCCTTCTGGCATTCCTGCTCGAGCGACTTGCTGTAGGGCAGGTGGAACCGCGACTTGGACTCGTGCGGGTTCTCCTTGTGGCAGTTGGCGTACTGCGAGATCATTCCTTCCTGGAAGTTGTGGAGCAGCGGCGCGCAGATCGTGCACACTCGCTGCGGGTGCGACGGGTCGTAGTTCTTGGCATCCGATACGATCTGCTCTGGCGGGATGAGCATCTTGGCCGGCGAGCAGAGGCCACACACACTAGCGCCACACTTGCGGCAGCGGTGGCGCCGCTTCTTCAAATGATCAAACTCCGTACTGCAAATCGAACAGTTGGGGTTGTCACTGTAGCCTTTGACTCGCAACTTGGACGTGACCGACGAGATGCGCTCCGACTTGGACATTGATCCTTCGGACGGCCGCATGTCAGACGTCGACGACGGTCGCTGGCGGTTGGCATCGTACGCGTGGCTACTGCCACTGGACATGGACGACATGGACGACGTGCGCTCGAGGCTGGTAGTAGCTGCAGCTTGCTCCTTCACCTTCGCGTGGGTCTTGATCAGCTTCTTACGCATGCGATCGTCCGGGATGAGGCGAGCGAGTTGCGGCAGCATGTGCTCCACCATCATCGCGCCGCCGAAGTACGACACCAGACGCTCGTAGAACACCTTGGCCTTGATCTCGCCCTGGCCGTAGCCCTTGCAATCGCGCTTGAACGCCGACACGACCTCGTCGTTGTTAATGTTCGCACCACGCACCGCTGCGAGCATGCGTTTGTAGATCGCAGCGGCTTCTTCGCCAGTCGCAGCGGGGGGCACATCGAGCTTGACAGTGACAGCCGACGCCGCTGGACCAGGAGCTACACAACACATTAGTCACTCATACCCACGACTACTCAATGCAATGCAGGAGTACATTCACGTACCGTTGTAGGTGGGGGCATTCCACGTTGGTGGGGGCTGCGCGTACGCTGGCTGAGCGTGCCCATGGACTGGCATCTGCACAGGGGGCTGCTGGTAGGCTACAGGAGCAGCAGCGACGATGCGAGCACCGCAGTTGGGGCAGAACTTCATGCCCGTGGCAGGCGTCATGCCGCACGCGCCACAGGGCGTCGACATGGTGAGCAACGGCGCCGCTACGTGAATGTGGTCGATGCCAATTTGGCGTGTCTCCGACTTCCAGCCCGAGGAGGCCAGATGAGGTGATGTCCAAGGCGGTACTATCCAGAGCGTAACCTCGATGGGGAAAGCGTACCCCATCCCTTCCAAAATCAAAACAAGGTGTGATGAACACCATCTCAGACTCAGATGTCACGATAGAAACGTATCTGATCAGGGTTTCTATCTGAGCCGTTTCGATTGGGAAAGTGATCGCGCGATTGCCAGTAGTGAAGATGACGGTGCGGGATGTGGCGGTGGGCGTCGCCTCTGGCGCGCTGCTGACGTATCTGTATGGACGCTACATCGTGCCAAAGTACAAGTTGAATAAGGCGCGCGCAAAGGCTACGCGTGGGAAGGTGTACCTCGTCGGTGCGGGCCCTGGGGACTCCGGATTGATGACGGTCAAGTCGCAGCAGCTACTGTCCATTGCGACGGTCGTTGTGGTCGATGACCTCGTGAGTGACGAGATCTACGCGCTGATTCCACGCGACTGTGAGATCATCTACGTTGGCAAGCGAGGCGGCAAGAAGCACTCGACCAAGCAGGTCGAGATCGACAAGATCCTGGTCAAGAAGTGCCGTGAAAACCACGTCGTTGTGCGGCTCAAGGGCGGCGACCCGATGGTGTTTGGCAACGTGTACTCCGAGGTGCGTACGCTCGTACACGCAGGCTGTGCGTTT
This sequence comes from Pythium coloratum, assembly GCA_023337545.1. Lineage (NCBI taxonomy): Eukaryota > Oomycota > Peronosporomycetes > Pythiales > Pythiaceae > Pythium > Pythium coloratum. The sequence goes on from JAADXE010000212.1 coordinate 18,407, forward strand.
GAGATCGTCCCAGGAATCTCGTCGGCACTGGCGGCGCCTGCGGTGGTCAACATCCCAGTGACACACAAGGAACTGAGCAAGAGCTTCCTCGTGGTCTCTCTCCACCGACCGGACGAGATGGACTTCGCTGTGCTCGCCAAGATCGATACGCTGGTGGTGTTGATGGCGACGCGAACGCTCAAGACAGTCGTCGCGTGTCTCATTGAGAACGGTAAGCCAAGTGACACGCCTGTCTCGCTGATCCACAATGGCACATTGCCCAGCCAGATCACACTCGTCGGCACGCTGGACGACATCGTCGAGAAGGCCAGCGAACGCAGCTACTCGCCAGCCATTATCGTGATCGGCACAGTCGCTCGATACGGCAATACGGACGCGTACTTGCAGGACGAAGACCAGGATAACATTGTGTAACAAAGGGCTTTTGGTCTCGCTAGCGATTCAGACTGTGGTTACATTGTAAGAAACGACACGCTTTACTGGCCAGCGCGGAGGACGTCCAACAGCTCCACCTCGAAGATGAGGTCGGCGTTTGGAGGAATCACACCGCCAGCGCCGTTACGGCCGTAGCCCTTGACCGATGGGATGTTGAGCACGGCCTTCTGGCCCTTGCTCATGCGCATGACACCCTCGTCCCAGCCCTTGATCACCTGGCCGACACCAATCTGGAACTGGAACGGCTGGTTGCGGTCACGCGACGAGTCGAACACGGTGCCGTTCGATGCCAGCTTGCCCACGTAGTGCATGACGAGCGTATCGCCACGCGCTGGGAAGGTCACGTTGTCGCCTGGCGTGATCTCCTCTGGGAACACGATCTGCTCCTCTGGGCTCAATTGGTCGCGCGCGACGGAGTTGACGACCGTGATATCAACGTACAGCGTCTCGCCAGCGAATGGGTGCGACAGATCAATGTCAACGCTCTCGGGCGTGACCTTAATGACCCGCACCTGCTGACCGTTCTGCGTGGTGAGCACCTGACCGACCTCGAGGTTCTTGTCGTCCTCCTCACTACACGAGCACCATTAGTGAGCCAAGCGCATCAAGACCACACAACATGCCCTATACAATAGCAACGTACGGCAGGTTCATCTGGTTGCGCGGCACCGAGAAGATCTGCTTCTCCTTGCCGAAAGCCTTCTCTGGCGCGATCTCGACGCTGCGGCTGTCGCCCTTAACCAGGCCAACGACGGCCTCGTCGATGCCAGGGATGACTTCACCGCTGCCGACAATGAAGGAAAGCGGCTCCTCTTCCGACGTCTGGCCGAACGGCTCGCCGTTTTCGCGCTTGCCGTTCATGTGGAGGAACACACGGTCGCCCACGGCAATCGATGACGAAGGCGCCGCCGTCGAGCAGAACGTCGCGGAGCTCACGCCCACGAGCGACACACCAGCGAGCATGCCCATGGTACTGCGCGTCGCGGCGCTGTGCGATAGCAGAGGCAGCTGCATGGCGCCGATCTGCTTGCGCACGGCGGTCTTGAAGCCGGCAGGGCGGGCTGCAATATTCAGCAAGCAGGCATCATTAGAACGTCGGAATCGCGCGGATTTGGATACCAGGGCCATGGCGAGGATCTATTCGTACCGGCCGCGCGAGCGGAGGCGCGCATGGCGCGCTGGAGAAGGGTCTTGGTCACGTGCACCATCGTCGCTGATCTCTTGGATTCGATTGCAATGTGCGGCCACCATGATTCGAATGGAGGCAAGTGGGCTATGTTTTCCAAAATGGGGTGCTCGAGTGGATTGATACACAGAAGTGGGTGGATACAAAGAGGCTTCAAATTGAGCTGAATACGGTACTACTTGTCACAAATTCTGGGGCTTCGCCACTCACGGATCTGCAACAAATGCAACAAACGAAACAATATCCACAAAGTGTATCCATGAGTCACGTGACCAAACAGCCCCATTCAGGTGGAAGGTTCTTGCTTAGTTCTTACGGGCAAGCGCAGAGCCGATGGCGACGCCGGCGGCGGCAAACGCAGAGAGGATAGCAGCCTGGGCGATGGTGCCGTACTTGCCCTCGGTGATGGCACCGATGCTCTTGAGACCCTTCGACTCGTTGTACGACTGCAGCAACTGGTACGCGTAGTAGTGCGCGCCACGCTCGCCGAGGTCCTCCGTGAGCACGATGTAGACTGGGCAGGCCTGAATCGCAGGCGAGACACGGCCCTTGTCGAACATGGCCTTGGTGAACATGTCACTGTGGGTGAAGAACTCGAGGTTCTTCGGCGCGAGACCACCGGTGATGTAGAAACCACCACGTGGCAGGTACTTGAGCATCGCGTTACCCGCCTCACGGCCATACGCACTTCAGAAACAAACGACCAGTAAGCTCACGGCTTGCTGGCAAAATGAGGGCTCACAGGAAGTGGTACTTACCGGACGAAGATCTCCATGGCGTGCTTGCACAGCTTGTCGGTCTTGGCGTACGTGCCGACGACCTTGCCCTGAAGAGCCTTCGAGCTCTCGAACTCGGCCTGGATGGTCTTGTTCACGTCCTCTGGGAACTTCTTCGTGAGAAAGTCGTAGATCGACGCCAGGCCAGGGCCACTGATGATACGCTCCACCGACAGACGACCAGTGTGGTAGCCGAGCTGGTGCTTCAGGTGGTTGTAGATCTCAATCTCCAGGTCATCGGCAGGCGCGAAGTCCGTGTGGCCGCCCTCGCAGGCAAAGGACGAGTACTTGCCGTCGATGCCGGCAGTCAGGTAGCACTCACCAAGTCCCGTACCGGCGCCAATGGTGGCGATCGGCGCGCCTTCCTCACGCGGCACGTCGTTCACGATGGTGTACTCGTGCGGCTTGAGCGTCAGCAGACCGTAGCCCATGGCGGCAAAGTCGTTGATGAGCTTGACGGTCTTGATGCCGAGCTCACGCTCGAGCGCAGGGCCGTTGATGCTCCAGCCGAACTTGATGTTCGTGAACACGACGGTCTGGTTCAGGATCGGACCAGCGCAGGCCATGACGGCAGCCACAGGGATGGCGCCGTGGAGGTTGGCTTCCTTCAGGAACAAGTGGCACACCTCCGCGAAGCTCGCGTAGTTCTCGTTCTGGTACTTCTTGGCGAAGATGACCTCACCAGGCGCGACGGTGCCTACATATCACCAGAAAACAACGTGAGCTCCTCGTTGGGATCGCAATTTCTAGGCAAACGCAGCGCATTGTAGCGTACCGCAGAAGACGGCGCCGTGCGGGATGAGCCACAGCGACAAGCGCGTGTTGGTGCCGCCGCAGTCTCCCGAGATAATGAGATCTCCCCTGTGGACAGCGCACAATGATCAAGAGCCGTTAGTCTTCAGTTCACGACAAGGCGGTCTAACTGCCACTGCTGCTTTAGACGCATGAACGCACTTGGACATAGTGAGTGTGTAGAATGTTGTGGTTGGTGTTGCGCAAGTTGCGGAATGAGAATGAGGGAACAGAAGATCGATCTGCTTGCGCTTCTCTGCTCTGTGGGGCTGCTTGGGGGAGAACGGAAGAGCGAGGGAACGAGGGGACCGCTTCACTTGCTTTGGTCAAGTTCCGGATATTCTGGATCGCCAACAGCCTACAGGAAGCGAAGTGTTTTAAACACCCATAAGCTGTTCGAAACACTGATTTTGGGCTTATTTTGGGTCATGATTGCGTTCCGACACTGGCCAGAATGCGAACTTGGTGGGAAGTTTGGCAGAATCCACGCGTAGAACCAGGCCAAAGTCTTGAAGTTCGACAAAAAGTACGATGGTGTGGTCCACACACGACAGATTGATCGACGGTGACCGCACACCAAGCAGCCTTCCCCCAATCTTCAGAGCTTCAGTCCGTCGCCTGCTGTGTCCGTCCGACGAAGGAGTAAACACTGGCGTTGTCTAATACACAGCGCAGTCCTTCTCCAGTGAATTCGCGAGCGAGGGAGTTGATGCAAGACGCGTACCGCAATGCCAGCGACGGTGGCGATGCGATCACCGCCAGGCCAGCGGCTTTCGCCGTGAGAGTGAGGACTAGACCACCACAAGTTCAAGCGGACTGGTTCATGAATCCATCTGAAGGCAACTGCACGGCACCTGGCGGCCATCACCATCACCTCCCCCGTCGAATTGAAGTGCTGTCGACTTCTGGTCTGGTCACCAGCGCATCATCAAGTGGGTACAGCCCCACACCGCATCACTGCGTGTCTATGGGGAGTTTCAACACGGCAGTTGCCTGGTGATTCAGCATCGTCATGGACCATTTCCATGGCACTGCCTGCTTGAAGAAGAGTCTCGCTGCGTCTTCACCGTGAAGGAAGATCATGAACCAAATCTCACCTCTATTACCCCCATAGACATGCATCCATTGCCCCTGCAGATCCCAGTTCAAGTCCCAGACAGTCACATGAAGCGTGACGGACTCCAGAGCCCACTCTTGCGCACCAGAAAAGTGGAATGGCGCGTGTTTGCTCGCCACCCAAACTGAAGATGCGTCTTGGTGGGACAGACCACGACTAATTTTGGGCAATCATCATTTTCCCAATTGGGTAGAATGTATACTGACTCGTATACAGTACGCAGTGTACACTGGACGCCCCTTCAACATTGCCCTTTAACTCAAAAAGCAAAACCCGAAGATGTGGCGTGTGGATGACCAGGAAGCGGCTCGCGAGGCGCGGCTCCAGACGATCCTCACACACAACAAGCGATACGACTCGACTCGCGTGCCCGTGGACTATGCAGAGAGGGTGCGTCACGTTGCTTTCATGCAAAAATACGATGTCTACGGCGTCTGATGTTGATTTTCCCACAGCTCCAACACGCGATCTCCCATTGCCCTGCCTCTTCCAGTGATCACAGGCAGCTCCTACTTCCTCCGCGTGAACTCTATATCGAGGACAGCGCTGGTCGCTTCCCCCTTGAGGAAATAGACCTCCACAGCCTTCCTGTGACCAGCGAATGGATCGCCAGCATTGTGAACGAGCTCATTACGATAACCAGCGCAAGCAGGAAGAAGGGAAACGCCACACAAAACCCCAAGGCACTCAACGTCTCCTCGATTGCAGTCACCGATGCGGTGCTGTCGCCTGTGCAGCGTCTTCGGCTGCTTCGTGAGATCAACGTTTCCCGGTACGACTCTTGTTGTTGACACAGCATTGGTCTTCATTGACAGAACTTCTATTGTAGATGCACTGCACTCACCGACGAGAGTCTGACGTTGATTCGCCGCCAGTACTCAAGCTCACTGGAAGTGCTGGACATCAGCGAGTGCCGTCATTTCACGAGCGACGTGCTGTGTCAACTGTGGCGAGACTGCGCCAAGCTGCACACGCTGAAGGCCTACGGGTCGGTCGCGATCACGGACGCCTTCTTGCAGTGTGTGGCAAGTACGAAGCGGTCGGCTGCCGGTCAGAATCTACTGCGGGTTCTGGATATTCGCCATTGCAAGCACGTGACGTCGTCGGGCATCTCCCACATTGCCACGCCGACTGTGAAAGCCATGGCGATGTCAACTTTGCAGATTGGCGACTGCCTGGAGGTCGACAACATGGCGTTTTTAGGCTTTGAAGAGAGCGCGGGACTCGCGAATCTCGTGGCGTTGGATCTTTCAGGGCTTCGTGTGGACGAGACAGCGATCAGTTGGATCGTGAAGGGATGTACCAAGCTCGAACAGCTCAGTCTCTCGCGCTGCCGCATGGTCAACGACTTCTCGCTGCTGCTGTTGAGCCCGCTGATGTCAAGAACGCTCCAAGTACTGAAGCTGAAGGAGTGCGCGCTTGTCAGTGATGCGGGGTTGAAGAACCTCTTGGCGTTGGAGGAAGAAAAGCGCCTCAAGCGGACGGAACAAGGCGATACACAAGCCAACAGCTACGACGATGACGACGAGCCTCCATCCCTACGGCTCCAGATACTGGATCTGGAAGGGTGCAATCTGGTTGGAGATGCCACAATGCACTTGCTGGGTAGGTACTGCGGCAAGCTCACCAAGCTCAATCTCCGCGGATTGCGCAAGGTCTCCGATGCAGGTATCCTGTCGATTGCCAAGGGCTGCTCTCAGCTCAGCTCCATCAAGATCTCGGGTCGCCACATCACGGAACAAACGTTTCGAATCCTCGGCAAGATCTCGCCTCGCCTGACTCGTCTCGATATATCGGAACGGCAGGATCTGCAGACGCCAGAGTGCTTTCTAGGCTTGACGTCCGGCGTTCATCCTGAGCGATTCACGAAGCTGAACTTAGGAGCCACGAACATCTGCGACGTTGGCGTGAGTATCATCGCCACGTCCTGTCCACGACTGCAGTGGATTAACATCTCCAAGTGTCCGCGCGTGACTGACGTTGGAGTGGAGGCGCTCGCATACTGCTGCCACGATCTTCAGACGCTTCTCATGGGCAACAGTAGAGCCATCACCGACCGGTCGCTCATCGCATGTGCACTGATGCGGCTTCCGCTTCGCGTGGTGGATTTGTATGGCAACACCAACATCACAGACATTGGCGTGGCGACGTTGGCGTCTTCGTGCCAACAGATCCAAGAACTGCGTCTCAAGGGCTGTGACCGACTTTCGTTCCAGACAATCAAGCAGGCCAGCACTATGCTGCCCTTCACACGCGTACCTGCACCGCCGTCGCTGTCTCAGAAGCTCGCAACTGGCGGGGGTAACGCCGGCGCCATACTCTTGCCACTGACTGCCCGCCACATCCAGCTACTGGAGCTTCTCATGGCCCAATACCAAGCTGCTTGTGTTCTACAAGCAATGTATCGCAGGTGGCAACAGAAAGAGAAGTCGGCGTTGGTGCTTGCAAGACGCAAATTCCTTCGGCAAACACGAGCCGCTCGCAAGATCCAGAGATGTGCACGAGCGTTTCTCTCCTGGCGTCGGTATTTGCGTCATCTGCAGCTGGGCAAGAACATCAAGTTCGTTGTGTTCGTCCAGGCACACATCCGAGGCCAGCAGAGTCGATTCCGCACGAAGGTCTGGCGGTTCACGGCAACCAGAGCAGCACGTTGCATCCAGCGAGGCTTCCGGCCTCATCATGTCGTTCGGATGCGGATCCGATCTGCCAATACGCTGACGATCCAGCGAGTGTATCGAGGCTTTCTTGGACGAAGAGCATTCCAACTCGCCAAGATGGAACACCAGATCGCGAGCAAGGAGAAGATCTGGGTCTGGTATCGTCGCTGTCTCCACCAGCGGCAAACCAATGCACGCTCCAAATGGCTCGTTCGCAAGATCCACAACATCCAAGGACAGTGGCGAAAATACAAGCGACGCCAGAACCTGACCAAGTACCTGGGCTTCTACCATCGCCACATCACTCTCATCCAAAAAATCTGGCGTGGCTGGTCGACTAGGAGACGAGTTCGCTTGATGCGGATCGAGTGGACGGCTGCGGCAATCTCGATCCAGCGTGTGTTCCGGGCACATCGAGCTCGCTGTATCGTCCACGCCTACCGTCTCCTCGCGAATCGAAGGGCGACACTCATCCAGAAGAATTGGCGGCGGTTTGCTGGACAGAAGCACTACCGACGTGACCATTGGCTCGTGGTGCACATGCAGCGAACGGCTGGGTACGTGATGCGTGTTCGCAAGTGGCGAGGAGTAGTAAACGCCGCAGTCTTGAAACATCGCAACGCCGCAGCGTTGAAAATCCAACGTGTGCTGCGTGGCCACCACGGACGACGTCGTGCCGTGCTCTTCCGAAAGATCCGTTACGCCATGTACGCGAAGAAGGGTCAAAACGCCACGCAGGCGTGGATCCGACACGGCTTGATCCGCAACGGAGCTGCGATTCGCATCCAGCGGTTTGTGCGACGGTACCAGGCGAGACGCAAGATGCTCAAACTGAGAAAGTGGAAGCGATTCGTCGCCGCTCGCTGCCTGCAGCGGTACTGGAAGGACTGGATGCGTCGCCTTCGTCTCCAGCGCAAAAGAGACATGCAGACCCATGCAGCGATCACTTTGCAGCGTGTATATCGAGGCTACCAAGGCCGTGTGGCCTTCACGGCGGAAAAGTATCGTCAGGATTGTCTTCGCAGTAGCAAGCTGATCCAGCGAGTGTACCGAGGATACCGTGGACGATGCCGATTCCAGCAGCACAAGAAGGAGATGACCAGTGCGGCGAGGATGCTGCAGCGTGCGTATCGTGGTCGCAATGCTCGCAAACTGTACGAGATCAGCCAGGCCGCTGCGGCTCTCAAGGCCAAGGAGAAGTATGACAAGTCCCTCATGGGCATGCTGGACGCCAAGCGGAACCCCATGGACGAACTGTACCGTCGAGCCAAGCTTCCACATGAGAAAGACGTGCTCCAGAAGCTCCATGACAAGTGGGAAGCCAACCGCATCACGGAAGAGCGAGCTGTGCGCAAACTCACGAAGGAACACAACGCGCAGATCTGGCCGACGGCCCAGGAGACCATTGCGAACCACTTGGGCGTGCGAGCCAAGCTGTACGGTGTGACGGAGAACGTGTACGTGTCCCATCGCGAGTACATTGAGAGACAGCAGCACCAGGAGCGGCTGAAGCGAGAGCTCGTGGAGCTGCATACACACGTGTGGCAGTGTCAGCAGGCACTGCGAGAGGCCGTCGCGAGCCGCCGCATGCTGGACGGCAAGGAGATCCTGGAGATCATGAAGGCGCACAGCCTGATGCTGGAGGATATGACAGCAGCAACAGAAGCGGGAGGAGGAGGCAACAACCAGGACGACCACTAGCCGAGTCGAGTCGAGTCGGCTCGGTGGAGTTTGGAAGCCGGACAGGCGCGTTGATGAAAATCGCTGAGCTGTCCACCGGATGGAGAGTCACAGGCCACTGAATCCAGTAAATGGAGAGTGAGTCAACGGCGGATGGACGGACGGGTGATACGGTCGCGCCATTACTGTACAGTACGTTCGTTGACCTTGCAGTGACGAGATCCAGGGGGATCCGGCATACCGTAATGAACACGTCACGCCCAGCTGCCCACCGAGAAGCTACCGGACCATTAGTGCGAAGTCATCGCGCCTGGATCACGATGTAGTATCGTACCAACGATCATACACAGGCGCTGTAGTATCGCGACGCGCCTGGAAGCTTTTGCTTCTCCATTTTCGGTGCCGTTCTTGCGGGTCAATGTGGGAGTGTACTGTACGATGCATTGTCGTTGCAGTGTGTGTGATGCCGTGACGCTTCACTAGTAGGTACCCAGCGCAGTACGTGGCGTGGCGTGGCATGTCGCTTCATGGACGCGCAGGCAGCAGGCATGGCTTTCCATGGAGCACAGCATGGCATGCGACTCTCGCGTGCGTGGGGGTTCTTCCATGGCGTCTGGCGTCATGGCTCCACATCATCATCATCATCATCCACCGCGTCACGAGTCGTGCCGTTGTCTTGCGTCAACGTCCACTGAGTTCCTGACAGCTCAACCTGAATTCAGGAGCGTTGTAGGTTGATCTTGTAGTTTCGATTCTAGGTGCAAACAGTCACTAAGTTGTGTGATAAGCAGCATTTGATGTAGCGTGTTTTGTGCAATGATGATTTCGTGCAACTTGTTGCGGTATGAAGACGATGTCGAGATGATCTCTCAACGCTCCAGAGGACGGACGTTAGTGACAGAGCGGAGCCATCTGGTGATCGCTCGATTTCGACGCCACGACAACCGAGAAAAGAAAACAGCCAGAACGGACACAAGGCACGTGCTCCGCCGCATGGAGCGTATCCTTCTTCACTCGGTGGACCGGAGTCACCCGCGGTGGAGCGGAGCGCAGTCTCCGCTGGAGAGGAGGGGAGGGAGCACAGCGACATGAGAAGATCAGCGACTCTGGGTGGAGCGGAGTCTTCTCTATTACAGTACGCTCCACTGCAGTGGACAGAGGACTTGAGCCATGTCTCCGCTCTGCAACCGCTCTCTTCACTTGCGTCAGTGAGCCATATCAAATCTCAGATGGCTTCGCAACGGCAGTGTTGGTCACTTGACTGGCGGTGGCATCGGCATCGGCAGAAGAAGCACACACATGAGTCCACGCGTCGTCCTGGAAGAGATGACTCGGCGAAGTGGCTCGACGCGCAATCCGTCATCGAAGCCATCGTGCTGTACAGTACATGTACTGTAGACACCCACTTGTACAATAGACACGGGCGGTGAACCAGTGGATGCAGCGTGGTGTCAGTTCCGTGGCGTCATCGGTGTTGTTCTCCCCCCCACCCGAGTCCTCGGCTTGATCTTGTTCCAACTGAGAACAACATCGTTCAGTCGTGGATTTCTTTCCGCTGGAGTGTTGCCGTGGGCCCGTGGCAGTGGACATCCGAACTCTTCTTGAAGAAGCCACCAAGCGACTTATCATCCCAGCACGAGACATCTTAGTTTTCGGTTCTCCTCTCCCCTTCCTCTCCTCTCTGGCATTTTCCGGAGGAAGTGCAGAACGATTCGGGAAAAAAAGAGAACTCATTTTCCAACCTTCCGGCGACCTCAAAGACCAACTTTTTTTTCTGCTCCGAACCCAACCGAATACAAGACCCCTCTCCACTCACGGAAACAACACCTTCAAGCGTCCGTCCGTCCGTCCGTCCATTCCATCCATCACAAGCGCAATCTGCATCAATCACGTTCATCAATCAATCAGACACCAAGTGATTGATCGACCATGCCGTACGAGAGCTTCCCGAGCCAACACCACCTCACGATCCGAGGACTCGTGCAGGACACCAACACAGGAGCCTGGCGCTTCCTCCTCCACGTCAAGCGCACCATGCAAGGCCGCAGCCACGCGTACGCGATCCGTCGCTCGTACGCCGAGTTCAAGCGGCTCCACGCCGCGATCTGCCCCGCCGTCGCCGTGCTTCCGAAGCTTCCCATGGACTCGCTCTTCTCGTTCTTCGTAGGCGAGACGCAGACCGTGCTCCAGAAGAAGCGCATTGTGCTCGAGGCGATCCTCAAGGCCATCGAGAGCCACCCGCGCGCCAGCGAGTCGTCGGCGTTTCTCGAGTTTCTGGCGAATACCGAAACCTACGAGCAGTTTAGCGAAGCGCCACCATCGCCCGTGGGCAGTTTCAAGGACTTCAACGCGAGCTACGAGATCCACAAGGCCTCCCACAACCAGCAAGTGCACGCGTCTGCGTCTGTCCACCACCACCACCCACACCAGCCCCACGGCGCGACTACGAACAACCCAGAGCTGCTGCGGCGACGCAACTCGACGCTGCTGCCCATGCGGTCGTCGGGCGGCGCAGCCGTGAATAATGACGGCACGGTGGGCGACCTACAGCGCCAACGCCGCCACACAGTGGAAGCCGACATGGAGACCTGCGTCGAGTTCTCGCGCTACAGCCAAACGTAGTGGTGCTACGCTACACCATGTCGAACGCGACTGATATCTGCGTGTGGATACGTGTACGTCGGTTTTGTAAATTTTAGGAATCGGGGACCCCTCCCATAGAGAAGTAGAATGGACTCATAGAAAGTACGTCCGCGGTAGTAGAAAGTATGGACAAAATAGCCAAATTCAACTGACTGACTGAACCAACCCATGGCTTCCGTGTATCCAGTCGAATCTCTAACAGCGAAGAGCGTCTTGCTCCTGTGCCACAGTCTTGAGTCCATCGTGGAGCTTGCGGATGATACGCACGACGTGCGGCACGGAGCGGTACCCGAGTCCCCAGTTCGTGTAGTCGATGAGCTCTCCGCAGTACTCGGGGGTGAGTTCGCTCCAGAAGTTGGCGATCAGCACGCGCGAGTACTCGATCGTCGCGAGCTGGAAGTGGCGCTCAAAGGCCTCGAACGGGTAGCTCGTTTCCAGTGAGAAGCCATCGCCAAGCGCCTGCTGAAAGCGCTGGTAGTAGTGCTGCAGAAGTCGTCGCTCGCCGTCGTTGTCTTCCAGGACGTCAATGCCCACAGACGTGTTCAGCAGGTTCGCGACGTCCAATACGCCGAGGCCGATGCCCGCCCACTGCCAGTCGAATGCCGTGACTTCACGCGTGTCGCGGTCGAAGAACATGTTGGCGGTCTTGAAATCACCGTGGATGAGGCCCTTGAACTGCGCGTACTGATCACTGGGCTGGCCGAAAAGCTGGGCACTCACGTAGGCAGCGTGCTGGATCATGCGTTCTCCAAGGCGTCGTAACTCGTCGTCGATTTCCACTCCACGCTGACGCAATTCTCCTTCGAAAGCTGGCAAAACGCCACTCCAAACAGCGGGCGCGTGCTTGAGCTCCTCAAAACCTCGCTTTTCGTACGACCACCACGCTCCAGAGGGCCACAGGTACGTGCGAACCTCGTGCATGAGTGCCGATGACTTGATCGCTGACGCATGAAGAACCGCGAGATAATCGAGAGCGTGTTCCGTGTCCTCGCGACCCAGGCAATGAGCTTCAACGAGCTTGGTGGCCGTATCCGAACTGCCTGAGGCAAGAACGTTTTCCAGCATGACAAGGAAACCATCACCGGTCTCCTGGCCATCGGCGTCCTTGCGGAACTGCACGCTGAGTGGCTTGATCAGACGGATGCTGTGGTCTCTCAGATGTGGGTACACGCTCTCGTAGAATCGCGCCTCGGATCTGTACGATGTCATATCACGCTTCCAGTTGCGCTCGCTGCGTGACGGAAGCTCCTCCTTGACGTACCGCTTTAGGAACACACGCTTCTTCACGATCTCCTCGTCCTTTGAGCTGGCGGAGAGCTCCACCGTAAACCGCGCGACGACAGACTGCTTGCCCTTCAAGATGGAGCCGCGTTCCACACGACTTGATCGCACGAACTGGTCGCGAAATACGTTTTCTTGGAGCCACGCGCTGGTCATCACGTTGTCGTCTCCGTCCAGCGTCCTGTACAGTACAATGGCGGGGAGAAGCCAGGTAAACACATAAGTCTGGCTCCTCTATTTTCTCAATTAGAAGCAGACGGCGAAGCTGACCTCATGACTTGGATCTCGTCCATCGTGTGCAGCATCAGCTCGTGGGCGGCAGGCGTGAGCGTCACGAGCAGTCCGTGGGCGTTGTCGAACTCTTCTTCGGTCTCGTGCGGGTCGTACTCATACACGCGACCTTGCTTGTCCACGAGACGTCCTCCCATGGCCTCGAGAAGCGGCTCAATCGCACAGATATCCCAACGCTTGGTGGCATTCCGGAAGCGGAAGAAGACGTCACACTCGCCCGTGAGCACCGCCATGGCCATGGTGCCCGTGGCGCCGCCGTATCGCACCTGGTCCGGCTTGAGCGTCTCCAGCGCCTCATTCACCAGCGCACAGGGCGTCCCAGAGGTCATAATGCGCAGAGGACGCGCCGGATACAAAGGCGACGGACGCTGCTGACGCGTGTGGATGCCACCGAGCTGGCCAGGACGGTGCACCGTGCGGAACACGCCAATGCTCGGACCACCTACACACCACACAAATACAAAAGTCAGTACCCATACAGCTTTCCAGCAGCTAGAGCTGGAGGTACAGTATGAGACCTACCCCAGAGCGTCTCGCCATTGCTGCCTCCGTGGAAGGGTAGGTGCATGACGCCGGCAACCGGACGCTTCTTGTACGCGATGCCTAGCAGCACGGACACTTCGTCGTACTTCTTCTCGGCAAATTTCTTGGTGCCATCCAGCGGATCCATCCACAGCACGAGCTCCTGCGGGTCCAGCTCACCCGCCAGCTCGGCGTCGTCGATCTCAAACGGCGCGTCCGCCAGCAGCGTCGCGACGTCGGCGTTCACGGCGTCGCGTGGCTCTGGCTGCTCCAGCTCTCCTTCCTCTCCGACGATCTGCAGCTGCGGCCACAGTGAGCGCAGCGCGTGGATCATGCGCTGCTGCGAGCGGCGGTCGGCCACAGTCTGCGGGTCGTACTTGTCGGCGGCCTTGTTGACCATGCCGAGGTCCACATTGTCCGCCACGACCTCGCGGATGACCTCGCCGGCCAGCCAGCCAGCGGACGTGCACGCGGCGAGCAGCTCCTTCAAGCGCAGCGGCGGCAACGCGTCGGTCTGCGTCATGGTTCTTCTTCTTCGGTAGTGTCTTCTTGTGTAGGCGGTCGACTGTGGAGACTGCTTGGAGTGCTTCTTCGTCGACGGGCGAGAAGCTCAGCGTTGCGTACCTCCTGGCCGTTGACAGCGTGGCGGCGTCATCGGCTCCTTAGCCACTCTGATTGGTTGGAATAAACTAATTGGAGGTAATTAATTGGTTAAAAATGAAAGTGTATTATTGTGACCCAGGGGGCTGGTATAGTCGATGAGTGGGGAGGGGTGAAGCTGGGTGAGGAACTTGGCCAGTCGATGAGTTGGGCGTCGTTGTGTCGTGTGCGGACGACAGTTTTCTACGACACTGCCAACATCAAATTGGCGAGGAACAGAAATCAAGGAGTTGCAACATCCAACTCGATCGATGTAGGAAATACCAGCTCAGACGACGATGATGTTGCCGTGATGTGATTGATGCAGAACTGTTTTCTGCTGGGAATCGTTTATGCAGTTCTTTCTGATCAAATCATCGAAGGCTAATGGGTTCCCGCTGATGTTGAAGATGCATCACCGCGGTGCCTCTTCGAAATGGAAGCCCCATCCCAGCTCCAAGATGTACTGTACCTACGGGATGACGACTTGCGAGGGAGCCATGATGTGCACTAGTAGAACATTCTGAGGAACATGCGCAGCTCCATGCTCTGAATCATCGAAGCGTTTGATTGATCGACAGTGTGAAGAGCAACTTCCATGGTTCGTGGGTATGAAGAGGTGCTTTATTGGTACAGCGTCTATGGGTGGGGTACTAGTGTATGCTTTGTTCTATGGTTGGTTGCATGGTACAGTATCCGCGTAAGGAATTGTATGCTGGTGAGCAAGTTCTTGGTACAGTGTGATCGTTGGAGGCCTCCTGGATGCTCGTGGGGCTCGCAGGGGCTCTGGCAGCTTGGTGCCGGTGGTGATTTTCTGGGGCTTGCTTTGTGTCCGTAAGTGCGGACCGTGTCCTCGTGTCCGTCGGTGGACTGAAGTAGGCGATGGTAGGCTTTGGCCTTCGCTGCTTACGAGGACGAGACAAGCGTGGACGAGCGCGAGCGGCTCAGGTTGGTCCAGCACGGGCTCGAGGTGTTGCGGATCGAGCCAACGCACTTGCCGCTGTTGAAAAATGGCGGAAGCACCTTGGCACTCAGCGACTCGTAGCCCATGAACTGGAGCACCTCCGGCATCTCCTGTGCGACCGGGTGGTGGAGGATGTCGAGGAGAATCTGCTCGAGGACTTCCTTGCGGGTCTTCAGCAGCTCTTCGTTGTCGGCCATGATCAGCGTCATGATACCATCCGCAGGCAAGGCGGTGAGCTTGTCGCCCATGATCGGCGCGAGGAAGCTGTGGAGCTGTTTGAATTCACTGAAGCGACGGCTGATGGTGTACTCGTGGCTGAAGCCGTCTTCGTCGTCCGATCCTTCGTCGCTGAGACGAGTGTTGCCGCGGTGCACACGCACGACGTACATCCACACCTGCGTGGCTTCGTCCTGCACGACGTCGGTGATCTCAATGAGCTGCTCGGTGGTGAAGCTTTCGTATGGCATGGTGGATGGATGGTTGATTGATTGAGTCGAGTGGTTGACTCACGGAGGAGGCGAATGTGTTTCGGCTTGAACGACACGGATCAATTGTGGAAATGAGCTCTGGAAAATGGCAGTCGGGACGGACATGCACTCGCTCATTTGCCAGGTGAACCCATCGCTGTACAGAGCAAGCCCAATGTCGCTCCTCGCAAGAGTGGCGTCAGGTCGTGCCTCTCGCTCTCTCGCTTTTATCCGTCTCGCTCTCTCTCAATCCGTAGGGTCGGCGAGTCGCCGACCCTACGGATTCTAATAGGGCTGGGTGTCATAATCTAGGACGACCCAGAAAGGGATAGGGTCCTCTAAATCAAGACACGGATTGTCCTAACGATGCGCCATCATCTTGGACGGCACGAAAACCAGCTGGACCCAACCTATAACTCCCACCCCAATCTAGAATGTTGTGGATGGAGAGGCACAGCAAGCCAACATCAAATATTGTGGCACTATTTGATTGGCGGATTGTGGAATCACAGTCTCCTACAACTTTACAATCGAGGTCGGATTTCCACCCCCAACAATGCGTCGTCTTGCCGCACAATGTAACAATCACATGTCAGGGTTGTGACCTGTCGCCATGAACGCAGTGCAGAGAAGCTGCCGAGGTGGAATGGCGCGAGGCAGTGAGTAGCGTTCTCGCTAATCTCGCACGGCAACTTGCTCTCTCAGGTTGCTCAGGCATCGTCCACTGTACAGGACTGGCCATCTTGTCAGCAACACTCAACCGTACATTTCCACAGCCTCGATGGACCCCATCCTAGAGTTTGGGAGCACAATACTGTACCGTACTGTAGAATGTGTCCTTTGTCAGCTTCGATCGTACCCCCAGGCAGATGCCCCTATCCGATAGCGGCAGTTGCCAGTTTGTGGTCACGCCAGGACGTCTTGGCAACTGCAGTTTTCCATTTGGGACCCTGCAAACCACAAAAAGCTTCGATTTTCTACGGTACCGTATTTTTATCTTTAGCGAGTGACGTATGTGGCCCCATTTGTCCAGTCCCAGGCCAGCTCTCCCATGTTGTTCATCGCACACCGTGTGTCCAGCTGTGTGTTCAGCAGACTCAACTTCAACACAACAAGGATGAACGTTGTGGCATCGGAATCCCTACGGTAATCTGAACTGTCAACTCTAGACTGGGACATTTCCTAACATTTGCCTCTATCCTCACATTTCGCAATTTGTCAGTGACTCACGCTTGACACAAGTGTGATCGCTCGTCGCAGACAGCGACGCACGTTGCCCGGATTTCTTCTTGCCGGAAGTGCCGGCACTACCGGTCCTCCTTGTGTTGACTTAACCAAAGCAAAGGCTGAGAAAATGGAGTGGCAGTGGCTACCAAGAGGCACCCCACGTACCCTGTGCGACCATAAAACACTGGGACAAGCTGGTGCGATGCTGACTCTGGCTCGCGACGCTCTCTATTTTACACCCACTCCAAAAGTCTGGTCGAAAAATTATGGTTAGCACCGACACCCAGTGGGATTTTTGATGTAAAAAGATGGAAATTCACGACAAACCCAGGATTTGTGGGGAAACAGAATGATGGCATACCCACAGTACGGGCAAGCAGAGCTGTCCCTACAGTACCGTAGCTTAGCTTTGCACTGCTCCAAGCAGTGATCTGAGGGTAAAACGGAGAAGAAATCGAAGACCACGTCCGTAAAGAACGAACGAGCATGCGACTTGGTTTCTTCTTCAGACTTCCTTCCATTTTCATACCAAAAGCATGGAATTGTAGGTACGCGGACGCTCGCGACCGTTTAGCGCATCGCTCGAAAGAAATTAGAACAACAGAGGAGCCATGGCAGCCGTGGAGCGCATTGAAGTTGCATTGGAGTTTGACAAACGACTCTGAGGTCTCATTTCATCACTTACATTTATCATCTTGCTGTTACAGTATAGAAAGCGTCGAGGTACTGGATCCGCACGCCACATTTTCGTAGGAAAAAAAGCCGTCCTGTCAAGCCCAGGTCGCCAACGCAGCCATGCTGAGGAGTCCGGATCCAAAGAGCATGATCTTCTCGAGCGGTGGGGCATCCTGCGTCCCGTGCTCGTCCGACATTTCATGGAACGCCAGATATACAAAGCTGCCGGATGCGAAACTGAGCGCGAAGGACTCGGCGATCAGCACGGACGTTCCCTGCAAGGAGCTGGATAGAACCATGCCCATCACGATTCCCAGTGGAGTCATGAAGCTGTACAGCGTCAGCACTGCGATCGAGCGTTCTTGTGCGATGCTCTCCTTGGCCTTGGCGAAATTCGCACCCACGGACATGGCTTCGATGACCTGTAGCAGCAAATCCCTATCGTCAGCCCACTACGAGTACTACTTCGAACGTAAGTACTTGTAAAAAACTGTACCTTGTGACTGAAGATCGCGACGGCAGTGGCGATGGCAGTCTTGTTGGATGTACGGTTCACGCCCAATGCGAAGCCGGCGATGAGCGAGTGCACGGAGAAGAGAGCTGCTAATAAATACGGCAGGAACGGACTCTCTCCGGAGAACGTGACGTGCTCGCTCACGGTGGCTTCGGACGGGATGTCGACAGGCTCGTCCACGATCACCACGTCCTTGTCATACATCAAGGCGTCATCTTCGCTGACTGACGGCGGGTGGAAGTGGCCGTGCTGGATACCCTGCAGGTGGTGGCTGTGGTGGTGGTCACTGGAATGTCCACTGGACTCGGTGTACAGTTTGACCCCGTTGTTGTTGAGCAGAAACTTGGTCTCTTCACTCGTGGTGCCGTGGTGGTACGGCTTGTTCGCTGGAGATGGCACATCACACGCGCACGGTGTGTTCAGACGCTTCTGGCACTGCTTGTAGTAGCCGTCAGCCGAGATGGATCGACTCCGCAGTCCGAACGACGCCACGCGAGGCACCTGCACGCGATAGAGGCTGGTCTCATCTGCAGAAGTCACATAACAACCATGAGGGTCAGTCCACTAGCAGACAGCAGCAACCACGATGATAACGAACAGTTTGGACGTGCGGCGCTGGCGACAGCCATCATCTTGGGCGAGTCGCCGAGGTTGATGAGATCCACGGCCCACACGAGCATGCAGCCCAACGCGCTCAGGAGATACATCATCGGAAAGTCCTGGAGCCACTTGGCGCTGAATGTCTCGGATGAGGAATGCAGCACTTTCGTATAGGTCTTGACGGCGTCAGGAAGTAGATGCATGAGCCCAGAGCCTGTGAGTAGTTGGTGCAACATCAATTAGTCGACGAACGAACACGAGCTAACAGTAACATCAGACGATCCTTCTTCGTGGTCGTACCGATGAAGACGCCGGCCGTGAGGAACGGCAGCTTCTTCGTGAGCACTTGGCGCGCGTGGGACGTGCCATTGCGCGAGATCCATAGTGGGAACAGCGCTGATACGATTGTGATGACCAGAATCGCGACTGTCACGGCGTACTTGAAGGCCTCGATGCCTTCGACCGAGTCCAGTTCCAGAGGCGTTTCGCTGGGCACGAGCGGCTCCGACGGCGGCGCCCACGACGACTGAGCAGCGCGGACGGTCTGCATTGTCGATACAGTAGATAAAGCGGTGGAGCTGGTGATTATGGAGGCGAGGGGAAGTCGGCGCGTGCGTCGCCGTCGACGATCCGTTCGGTTATTCTCGTCACCACATCATCCTTCCCACCCCAGGCTGCGCCGCCGTCGGAGAAGCTGGATAGTGACGCAACCATAACAGGATATGATACGATACCAACCAATCAAAACAGGGTAGATATGCGAAAGATCCTCTGGACTCGAGAGTTTGGAGAGTGGTTTCAACCAATCAAAAGCCAGGAGGTCCAAGTCGAAGTTCCCTTTCGATCAGACAGAGACAGATAGAACTGAAGCCGCGAACAACATGGGGATGCGACTGCTGAGAGTCGCTACGTTGGCGGCGCTTTCTGTCGTGCCTAGCGCAGGTACAGATACGCAGGTTTCGGTTTTTATTGATTGTGACATGAGACTAACGTGTGGTGTGTGCAGCGTTGCGATCGTGTACTCGCAACGGCCAGGGGATGGTCCCGTGTGGGGACGAGCTGCTGCTGGATCGAGGCGACCGATTCTTGCTCACGCTGGTCGGGCATTCGTGCTATTCCATCGAGATATCAGCAGCTAATCCGTTGGACGTGTACTTTTACGACGCTGATGCCTGGACCAAGATGCGTGCAGCTCAATCGGAAGGTCTTGCCAGAGTATTGAGGGCGGTGCCGTCGAAGCGCCGTGACTCAGGAGATACGGCCATGGTGCTCAACTGGCAAGAGGAGATGAAGATATGCAGCCACGCGCTGGACTGCAGATCCACACGCGCTAATCAGTCTGCACACGCAATGTACGATCTGGTAATCGCGCGCTCTATTCTGCGCAACTCCAAAGAAGGGAACGCCGACACACGAGTGTTCCTGCGTATCGGGTCATGCGCTGCCGTTTCCAAGTGGTTCTACATCAGCCTAGCAGCGACAGCACTGGGCGGCTTCATGACGATGATGTTCTTGCTCTGCATCATCAGCGAATACCTGCTCGGGGTCCACGCGTTCACCAAGCTTCTGAGTAGGTGGCGCCGTCGTCGACAGCATTTCGTGGAACTCGCGCAAATGGATCCAACGGAGTACAAGCACCCGTCCAAGGTCAAGCCGTACTCGACGTCCTTTGCTCTCTCTGCAACCGCCGACGCCAACGAATACAGTGACGAGGAGGTGGCAGAGGAGGACTCTGAAGGCTCGACTCCTCTCGAGAAAGGCGGCATCGACGTTGACGACGCTGTAGTGCCCCATGCGTTCTAATATACCCAACCGGTCTAAAGTGCTTGTCGATAGACCGGTGCAGTGTACCCATCAACCGCTGCGTGCATCAGCCGAGCGCGTGGAGGACGCGTGCCGGTTCTCCACGTCCTCGACAGCTCCGCTCCGCTCCTTCGCAATCCTCCTCCTCCTCTCGCCTCCACTTTCCCCGCTCCGCTCCTCATCATCCTCGACGTGGTCCTCTGATTGCCTCAACATCCAATAACCCACCTTGACTGGTCACCAGTCCGCAGTTGCTGGTTTGTGTTTTCGCGCGCTGCTATCGTCCTCAAGTATCGACTTAAACAGGGATACTTTTTCACGGCACTCCAGCTCATTATCCACACGTCATCAGCCATACAAACACCAAGTGATGCCAGCTGTTACGTGCGGATAACAACCACCTGTTCCAATTTGCCGCCACTCGAATTCCGAGCTCCTCCTCCGTTGGCGCGCTTTCTCAGCTGCTGACAACCAAAGGGCAATCAACCCGAGCCAACAACCCGCCAGAGGACGCGCTCGAGCATTCACTTCGCGCCAAATCTCCCCTCCTCTCCTCGCCTCTCCAACCCCGCGTTCCCTTCCAACAAACTCACTCTGCGTTTTC
>JAADXE010000213.1:0-38933 GCA_023337545.1 Pythium coloratum
CTCGATGGGTCAAGCGGACCAGAACTAGCAAACGGACGCGCGAGTATCTCGTCAGGTGGACTGGTTACGACGAGCCGTCATGGGAGCCGGTCGCCCAGTTAAACTGCGGAACGTTGCTGTACGAGTTTGAGCGGCGAGCCCTCGCTCTTACCCGATTTGGTGCCATGTAGACGGCCGAGGGCGAGCCGGACGGCGAAGAGTAGCCTCGCTCCGTGTCCAGTGCGAGACGTGGCTATGGCTAAGAACACGACGACCAGAGTCCGTGGCGACGGTGGTCAAGCCCAGCGAACAACTTACGCAGTGTCTTTCCCGGAGGGTCTGCGTTCGTATCAATTTTCGGTTGTGTACCCGGCGAGTACGCGACCACCAGTACGGCGTGTTGCATTTTGTCGAGTTCTCCAAGGAGAACATGTATATGTGACCGAGCAAATCAGCAAGCAGAACGTGTATTACAAGGATATGAAGGCTACGACTCGTGGCGTCAGGGGCGTCATCCCAGGTGAGGGGTTGGTGGCGAGTACAGCGAGTGCAGCGAGCGATTCTACCCACAGCCCTTCTCTTCTTCCTCCGTCGCCCATTCCGCGCGAGTAGCATCGGTGTCATCGGCACCCTCTCCCTCTTCGATCTCAGAAGTCTCGCCCACCTCAAACTCATCTTCTGTTTCGTCGTCGTCATCCACTTCGTCGTCGTCATCAGCGCCGCCCGCCGCGAGTTCCTCCTCCAAGTCGTCCTCATCACCAGCCTCGCACATGGTCTGGCCCTCAGCTTGCACAACTCTGGCGAACTCCACGTCATCGTCGCTTCGTTCACTGTCGATGACTCGACTATCGTCTGGCTGTGTATGGTGTGGAGGACTATCCTCCATCTCGAGATCGTCAGCCGCGCCAGCATTGAACACGGATCTGTGGAGCTTCTGAAGCGACTTGGCGTGCGCTGCCCGGTGAGCTCGGCCGGATGCGTCACTCTGCGCAGGCGAGACCGCGTGATCATCGTTTGGTGCAACCAACGCAGGGGTCGGCGAACTGGGGCGTAGCACCGATGGCACGGCGATCTTCGACGTGCGCAACCGTGGAACAGGTCCCAAGAAGGCATCGATCGCCACCCCGGCGAGAACCCGACGTGAGACACATGTCACACACTGGTCTGGGTTCCATGGCCAGCTGTTCTGGGACCCGCCCCAAACTTGAGGTGTGGACGGTCCTTGGAACTACCCAGAGTGGGTTGAAGCCGCGTCGCAGCTGCGACCGCTTCATCACAACCGCCCCCTGGCCAGGTCAAACGGGCCACGCAGAAGAAGACCGGGCCAGCCGATCAGAGTGCATCACGGACCCTGCTCCGCTTGTTCGACACGGGATCCACGTGAACACTTGGCGAGCACTTCGCGGCATTCACTTGGCCATTCACCACCAAGTCGTGCCGGCGTGCTCTCGCTGACCAACGACCCAGTTAGAGCTGTCTTCACGCATGGACTCTGCGACACGCCTCCCCGACTCGACACACCGTGGGAACTGTTCGAGCATGGCGACGACGCTCTAAGAACTCACGGCCGCACTGACTCCACTGACTCTTGCTGCAACGACACCGCGCACCCGAGACCGCACCGCCGAGGATCCGCTTGATGTGATGCGGCTGCCCGATGCAGCGCGCGAAGTCGCTGCCCTGATTGGCCCCGCCGCTGCCAGCGTCTTCATTCGTCACTCGCCTGCGATCACCGCGCAACTCGTTCGGGCGCTACGATCGCGGACTCTGGAGCTGCGACACGTGTGTGACACCTTGCGCCGTCAGTTCCCAGAACTCGTGGAGGGCGGGCGGCTCGTCGACTCGTTGTCGGACGTGGCGCGCGGAGCACCACCGACTGTCGATCCCGCCGTGGCCGACCTTCAACAGAAGCTGGATGCGGCGGAGGCTGAAAACCGTCGACTCACGGGCGAGAACGCCGCTCTACAGGCCAGGGTGAACGACTTGACGTCCAAGGCGGATGCTGCTGTCACGACACACACCCGTACCCCTCGTGATCTCACCGCTACACGCAAGAAGCTCGCGCATGCCGTCGGGTTCATTCACTGGCTTCGCGCTGCGTTGCTCGCGGTCGGAGACTCGGTAGCCGTTGTCGAGACGAAGCACGCGGAGGAGCGTGCGATGCCCTTCTCGAATCCCGGCGTCGCCTCGCGTGCTTTTGCCAACGCGTTCTCGTCGCTCACGGCGAAGGAGTGGCTCTTCATCCTGGATGCCATGAACCGCGGGTCTGTGCCGAACGGAGTTGTTGTCCTTGCCCAGATCCCTCCGTCTGTTGCTGTGCCTCTGGCAGTAGATGCCACAGCTTACGTCAATCGAGAGCGAGAGATCTGCGGACACATCAATCGTGTACGGTCAGTGATGCGACTCGCCGTTGATAACTTCACAATGCCTTCGTCGTGGGGCCCGCCGTCGCATCTGCCGGAACTCGGAGCACCTACGGATGAGGACCGCCATTGCCGCGCCTGGTTCAAACACGTGAACGCAGCTCTCGCCGACGACGGCTCTGCGAATGCCATGCGTGTGATCTCGCCCCTGACGCTCGTCGTCGCTCGACCACCCGCAACTCCCGCCGCGCGACCAACCGCGGCCGCCAAATCTCGTCCCAGTCCACCGCGCACTTCTAATCTGGCGGCGATTCTGAACTCACCGGTTGCTGTCGCGCGAGAACTTGCGAAGTCTGAATCTGACGCCGAGTCCGAGCCGGCATTCGACGACGACGCGCCGCCGGTTCACTCTGATGACCCAGCCGAGTCACCCGCAGAGACGGCGCCCTCGCCCTCTCGCAAACGTTCTGCTGCCGCGGCATCCGAAGTGTCCCTGCACCACAAGTCTGCGGAGGTCGCAGCTTCGACGACCTCGCCGGCGATCAACAGGTCTACAGCCTTTGTCACGACGGCGACGGCGAGCTCAACTTCGGTGTCTACGGCACAAGCTTCGGCGGGAGCGAGTCGGGTGATTGCTTCCCGCACCTCATCGAGTTCGAGCACTAGAGCGAGTACGACCTCACCGACTAGCGCGTTGGCGACTCCGGCGGGACCTCGCGTGTTTGGCTTCGCGGGTTGGACTCTACGCGCTGGGAGCGTCAAGACCGTCATGTACCACCAAGTCCCGTGCAGCGCGACGAGTGAAAATGACGGGTATCCCAACCTCGCCATTTTCACTGGGGCGGTTGAGTACCGGACTACTCTTGCTGCGAACCCGAGATATCGGTGGGACGGAGCTTCAGTCGATGCCTTTATGCAGACGGAGCCGTGGAAGTCGACGCTCCACTGGGACTCGTGGGTTCACGTATTCATCTTGTATGACCCGCGTACGTTGGACGCAGACCTCCTCGCCATCGTTGATCGTTTGCTGGTGCTTCAGCAGTACTTCGCGCCAGAATACTGGGCACGCAACCACTGGCTGACCATACCCCGCGGAAAGCTCGACCCGAAAGCAGCGTCGACGTCATCCGAGGACCTACTTCGCGTCGAGTACGACTCGCGGAAGCAGCGGTGCGCTGTGTTCATTGAAGTGTATCGAAGCCTTGTACACGCGCTGAAGGCTGGGGCTGAGGCAGCAGCTCGGCGGGGCGAGAATCGAGAGCAGTGGGACTACATCATGTGGCAGCCTGCCCTTTGGTACGTGCCTCCTCAAGTTTGCTTGGTGATCCCGCCGGCACCGATGTCTTCCGCGGCGGAGATCGCCGCGTTGATCACTCGAATCGACCGTGAAGAGTCTCTGCGCGTCCAATTCGGCGGGGATCCTTCGGCGTTCGCCGATCACACGCCGTCGACGCTTCCAGAGCACCTACGCCAGCGTCTACGAGACTACGCGGCAGGATCACCGGGATACGCGCTTCCGCCACTCGTGGCGGACCTTAAAGGCCAGGCGCTGCGTGAGGTGAGCGCTCCTGGTTCGTTGGGCCTGCGCTCCAAGAACCGCCGCGACTGCTGACCCCGCCGGGTCATCCAGCAGAGGGTTCAGCCTTCGGAGGGTACGGCACCCGCCGGAATCCAGACCCCACCGTCGGCGAGGGCAAACGCTATCTTTCCACGGATGAGACGAAGGGTCGCCACCGGTGCCACGAAGAGTCACCAAGGATGGGCGAAGCGTCGCACGCTCAAGCGTGAAGAGTCGATGAAGAACAAGTTCATATTGTACAGGTAGTCTATTAGGAGATTGAATGGATTGCGTCGGTTCGGGAGGGTCACCCTTCCCGGATTATACGCGATGGGAGGTCGACCAGTAGAGCCGCCCCCAAAGTAGCAAGGGAGCCAAGGAGAGCCAAGAAAAGACGAGCTCTCCGGCAAACCGCGCACAGATAACTAGTAGACTTTCGCTTTTGCCTCGGAACCAACAAGTGCCTTCTCCTCCTATCAAGTTCGACTTCTACCCCAAGTGCGCTGACCCCTTTGACAGAAGGGCGAGCAGCTGGGTGACCAAGACCAGGTAACCTATCTGCATGTGTGCATTTGGAGTGTGTGTATTTGACGAGCGGCGAGCTGACACTTGGCCGCAGGCCGGGGTGTAAGCTCACTTTCCCTCACTGTCTATTTTATCAGGGGAGTCGGAAGGGTCCGATCCTGGTATTCCATATTTGCATATTTCCTCTGCTTTCTCTAAGTGCGAAAGGGGACCGTATCCATCGGTCTTCCTGCGTTTGAGTAAGTGACTTGCAGTGGGGAGTCTCTTCTAGCTGCAAGTCTGTGGTTCTAAGGTCGTTGGTCTCCGACGTTCCTAAGAGCTACGCCCCCAGCCGCCGGGTTCAATCCGTACCCGCGGCACCCGCCGAATCCGCGTTATCTCAGTAGATCTCGCGGGTATCGGCGTTCTCGCCTGGGCAGTGAACTGAATTGCGTTGCTTCATCTATTCTATTGGGAAAACCCTCTGCGCTTGGACGTGCACAGGTCGAATCGGACCGAGGAGATCCAAAGAATCGTAAGGAACACAACGTGACGGTTATAAGCCTATATCCCGGCCGTTGTCGGTGAATCTGCCATCCACTTCATCACCGATCTACTACAGATCCGAGTCTACGACAGAGAAGAATCCACTACAGATCAGAACGCACGCACAGCAGACTCCCGACGGATCTACAGATCGGAGTCTACTACAGAGAAGAATTTATTACTGATGAGAGTCTGTCCGGCCCACTTTGGTAGCACGGCGTTCCGTCTGTTGATGCAAGAACAAGTTGTAGGACTAGGTCGTTGATGAAGTTCCCCAGTCCAGGACGGAGTTCAAAGCGCGAGTCTGGTAGCGGGCCCCACACTCGAGCATGGCGGAAATGTTTGGAATGGCTTTACTTTCAGCTGTCAACTCTGGGCGATCTTGCAGCGATCACGGCTACTGCTGAGGGTCCTGTGGGGCCAGGTTTCTTCTTCATTTTGGATCGAATAGGAATCCACCAGCGTTGTCTGTGTGTGCGGGACAGTATAACGTGGTTAGAGTCGCCCTCAGAGGCAATCTCTTGGCCGAGAAAAGCCCATTTCGTCGATCTCTTCGACTTGGGACCCCCTGTGGTAGCCAAAAACCCCCCCCCCCACCGTCTTGAAAGTGCCGCAACGGTTGCGCACCCGCGAAAACATACCAACGGCAACCACATGCAGTCTAGGGACGCGACATTTTTCGGCATTTCTGAGCTGATCGCTAGCCTCCGAATGGAATCGGAGCTCACATTGCGTTCGTTTGAAGAGCAATGCTTGGTCTTGCTCCCCTGCCCTGGTCAGATAATCTGATATTATTTGTTCTCCTGCTCTTCCAACTGTCTGCCTACCCTGTCAGTCCAGTTGTTGGATTATTCTGTCGCAATGAGTCGACTCCTCCATCCAAGATTCGTTTCTTGCTTGATGGTTCGTAGGCTAGACCCCTGTAAACGCTGCCGGCTGTGTGAGGTTCCACAAAATGCTGTTGGGAGCGTGGGTTGATGTCCCAAGAACTTGTGTGCTTGGTGTCGTCAGTGCAGTTCCGATACGGATATGTACGTAATTATTTTCACTTTTCTTATCATTCTTGATCTTAGGAACCAAAAGAAATATCGGTTTATAAAGGTTGTTGAGTATAAGTTGTGGATGTTCAGACTAAAAAAGGTTTGAGAATGTATGATTTATTACAGTTTATTCAACTACCGCATGCGGGTTAGAGTGCGAACAAACTTACCCCCATACTTACGTCTATTCCTCCATTTGGCAATGGAATGGCTCTTCGGACGATCCGATGTTCCGCCGCCTGTGGACGTGAAGATGTCGACTTCAACACCACAAGGGCGCAGTGCACCCTCTAGAGAGGACGACTCCTGGCACAAGAACCGCGGCAACGATTACTTCAAGAACCGAGAGTTTGAGAGCGCGATCGCCGAGTACTCGAGTGGCATCGACCAGCAGCCGACCGCGACGCTGTTCAGCAACCGCTCGGTGAGGGGAACGCGAACCATGATGCGTGGGATTCGAGCGACTGTTGGCTGATGGTCTGATGCATGCGCAGGCCGCGCACTGTGTGCTGGGGCGGTACAACCTGGCGCTGCAAGATGCCGACGCCGCCATCGCGCTGGACTCGACGTGGGCCAAGACGTACTCGCGCAAAGGCAAGGCGCTGTACGGTATGCAGTCGTACAGAAAGGCCGCAGACGCCTACGCGAAAGGACTGGAGCTGGGTCTGAAGGGAGCGCGGGACGAAGCCAACCAGCGCGACGCTGAACTCCAGTGCGTCTAGCGGTCTCAGCGGCGTGGTAATGTGATAAAGTGACTCTAACTGAAGCTATTGGCGATACAGAGCGCTGAAGCGGCAGACAGAGAGCCAAGGAGCAGCCTACATGAAACTGATGGAAGAGAACGCACAGCTTAAGGTAAGACTGAGATAAACGCTCGACGATTGTGCTAGTACGCGAGCTGACGAGACAACATCCACACTCTAGCGCCAAGTGGAGGACTACCAACTCATGTTCGGCGACTGGGTCAAGAAGGAGCGGTAGGAATCAACACAAGTGAACGATGGATTAAAACTGCGCAGTGCGTTGCTCACGCGTTTGCTGAACAAGACGGAGGTTAAGGCGTCGCTGTGTTGCGCGGTTTGTCTTGGCGCGTGCTTCATTGTCGACGTAAAACTCTGGGTCGGGCACGCCGCTTGCCCACACTTGTCTGTTCAGGTGGAGTCGCTGCACGCGTTCATCCGGCTTCTCCCACGCATCTTCGCTGTCGCTGAGCTGCAACACGCGACTGATAGCTCTCTGAAGTCGAGTTCTTGCGACGGTCGCGAGGGTCGCTGTCGCCTCTGGCTTTATTCCCAGCTTCATGCGCTTAGCGGCTTGAATGAGCAGGTCGCGACACACTCGACATCGCTCGCGTACGGCCTGTCGCTGCGACTGGGTCCTAGCAGAGCCATTTACCAACTTCGCCATGCGCTCGTTGCAGCCTTCGACGATTCGACGGATTCGGGTGGAGACGTCAAGCAAGGCGACGTCTTTTTCACTTGTCAATACAAGCCTCAGATTTCCCAGTTGACGCTCTGCTGCCGGTGAAAGACCTCGACTATCCTCACCCTGGATGTAAATTGGCTCCTTGACGGGCGTGTTGTCAACCTGGTAGCTTGTTGTCTGTGCTGGCACTCGCGTTGGATGTCTCTGGATCAAATGTATCCAATTGCCGACGTCGCTTTGTCCTCGACGACCACCATCACTAAGTCTGCGCAGCCGACAATGCTCAAGTGCATCAACTAATGAGGCGTCTGGTATACTGAGAAGGCTAGCTGCCTCGTCGTCTTCGGAGTCTGTGTAAAGTTTCACATCAGTGATTGATAACTGGGCTGTAAACTCGTCCCCTCCCGCGTTTGAAGCAACGATTTCGAGAGTTTGGCCATCGAACGCTCCAACAACACGAACGTCACATAGCTCCGTTTGATTGGGCTCTTCGTCTTGTTCAATGCGGGCCTCGCAGTTGAGTTGCATCATTGCTAGAATCACTGTGACGTTCAGCGGTGCGTCCGAGTCGAGAAAGCTGGTGATGGAGGTGAAGATGCGGCGCTCCCACTCGGCAACATCCAGCGTCTCATCCACTTGAGAGCACAACCAACCAGCCGTGATGTTGCTTGCCGCCTTCACACTGGCAGCACTGATAATCCGAGCGATTGTTGGTAGCCACGGATCAACTCCGTGCCGAAGAGTCTCGCGCTCTCTCGGCAACTGATAATGCGGAATTTCCATGCGCCTCTCAAGCAGCAGAACCTGCTCCAGACCTTCGTAGCCGTCCTCACCTCCATCTTCCTGGAGGCATTGTTGGAAATCAGTGTCAGCACATTGCTGGACGAGTTTGCCATTCGCGATCGGTTTGCTACGCACGACATCGACAATTGACGGATCAATCTGAATGGCGCAAACGAATCGTCGTGGGTCTGGAACACGAACAATCTCGTCGGCCTCCGCCACAAAGAAGTAAATCACCGGAACGTTCGCGCTGACACGAGTCACCGCCCCAGTGCTGCCTTCCTCCGTCTTCTCGTCTAGCGCGCACCGATATTGACGCAGACAGTGGTCAACAACGAGTGTCTGCTGGAGGAATTCTTCACTGCTCAGCCGCCGACCGAAAGCACCTTCCGTGTC
This sequence comes from Pythium coloratum, assembly GCA_023337545.1. Lineage (NCBI taxonomy): Eukaryota > Oomycota > Peronosporomycetes > Pythiales > Pythiaceae > Pythium > Pythium coloratum. Next base: position 8,595 of record JAADXE010000213.1, read on the forward strand.
GTTGTCATTTCGTGATCTCCAGCGAGACAGGTCTCCATAGTGGCTCACCCACGTTGTGAGAAGCTGTGGGAGGCCGAGACACTCATCGCAGTAGCACGCCGCTGGCACGCCGTTAAGTGCTGGAGGGCAGCCAGTCGGTACACGGTGCGATAGAAGCTCGCGCTGGCGTGTGTTCCACGCCTGATATTGAACCTGGAATGAAGTCGGCAGACTCAGCACGAGCAGCGTCAGCAGCTCTCGGCCTGAAGAGGGAACTCGCGGAATGGAAATGCTGACGCCTTTCACATGGCGAGCGATCCGTCGCTGGTTCGTCACGTTATCTCGCGCTAGCACCGCAAAGAGCGTCAGCGTTTCCACCGCCGTCGCTTCGGCGTACAGAAACAGCTCTGCGATAAGCTGCAGGCGAGTCACGCGTTGGGTAATCCGAGTGGTCGAACTCGGGGCGTCGACTAGGAGAGTCTGGCCTAGCCGCTTCTGCGCCGATGAGGAGCTGGCAGCCAGCGAGGACAGAGCTCGTAGGACTGGAGCTGCATCGGCGGGCCGAGGAGACTGGAAGAGATCCGTGAAGAGCTCTTCCAACACGTGCTGGAGCTCATCATCCACGTTGCTCATCGCTGTCGATCGACATTTGCCGCATGGGTTTGATGACGGAAATAGGACCAACCGAAATGCGTCAGCTTCATTCTGACGTAATTTCAGTACGGACCTACTTCAGACAGGATTGGTGTTGGCGGGTGGTGCGAAGATGGTCATATCCACGCTTCCGTAGGACCGCGTCATGGTTGTGTCTGTGTCGCACAACATGTACGCGTGGATGAAGCCGAGGAAACGCAGTCCGTACTCTGCCGGAGGCAGCGCAGTGATCTTGCGCTTGTCCAGGATCGTCGATAGAAACCAGTGCTGCAGCTTCCAGCCAAAATTGTAGTGCTGGAGAATGTCGACATAGCCGAGGTAGTAGATCTTTGTCTGATCGTCTGACACGACTGCGTTGTGGGCCAACTGCTCGAGCGTTGACACGTCGATTCTTGCGTCGTGGTTCTTCACTCCGAGCAGGAAACTGTAATCCATGATGCCGAGCTCTTGGAGGAAGCCGCAGTCGTTCGTGATCTGAGCGAGTAGATTCGCTCTCGTTGTCGCGTTCACGCGAAGTGACGCCCGGCGACACACGAAATCACTGTCATGCCGCAATGAGCTGCGCGATGTGGCACGTCGGAGCAGAGGCTGGGTCTCTGGGCGACTGTCGTCATCGCCAAACTTGTCCGAGACAGTTGTGTCTTCATCTTCGTAGTCTTCCTGATCGTCGTCAAACTCCAGCACCGTGTCCTGGGCATCGTACGCGGCTGCATCGTTTCCACGCCGTCTTCTAGGAACGAAATTCGATGTGGTCTGGTGGAAGATGCCCTTCAGATCGTACCTCTCATCCACTGGTCCGTCCGCAAAAACATTCTCCATCACGAGGAAGAACATTTTGTTCCAGCCCACAGGCAGTTGCATGGAATGGCAACCGAGAAATCGGCAGAGCAGCGTATTGGGCTGCTTGAGGATGTACTGATGGTAGAGCGGGAGGATCTCGAGCAAGAACGAGTGCTCCTTCTTCGTCATCGTCTTGACGAGGTACTTGCGGTCGCTTGTGAAGTAGAAGAGCATCCCCGACTTTCCCTCTGACGCGCGCTCCAGCAGTGTCCCGGCGAACGACTTCTCGTACTGGCTATTGTCGATCCCGCAGGCGGAGCGAATATTTTCGAAGATCTTAGGCGCGTAGTCGGTGAATCCAAGCTTCTCGTAGTATCGGTATTCGCCGTTAAACACTGTGGTGGCGAGGCGCTTCTTCTCACTGTACAACTCTGGTGGACCACCAGGTCCTCCGATATCATCGCCTGAGAAATACCCGACGCTGCTTCCAACCGAGTCGAGTCGAGAACGATTCAGCAGCGGAGATCTCGTGCCTGGACCAACAGAGCCAACTTCTGCACCACCTCCCATCAGTTCATCGTTGATACTGCAGCGAATGCCGGCCGTCGTGTACCGCATGAGATCTTTGCGCAGCGCGGCGCTGAAGTGTTCCGTCTTTCCCAGCAGCTCCGCTTCTCTTTCCGCACTTGTGAGCGAGTTGACGTTCGACCGATGCTGGTACAACTCCGTATTGAGCACCCACACGACCAAGAGAAGCAGCGGATACGACCCAAAAACGACACCAAACGCGAGCTGAATGCGAGTGGCCATGTCGCCCGCGAAGTTCTCCACGTAGTCCGCGTAGTACAGCGCTGCGCACGCCGACCAGTAAGCGCCGAAGATCAGCAGATACCGGTAGTACTGCATCAAGATGCGGCGCTTGGATCGATACGTGACGTCCAACTGCCGCCGCACGAAGCGGAAACTAGCGAAGAGCTGGACGGCGAGCGAGAGCACGAACGTCGCGATGATAGGGCCGAACAGCGTGATCCAGTGGAGGTTATTCACGAGTTGTGGGTCGGATGTGTGCTTGATCCAGCAGACATTGAGAGACGAGATGCCCGCGGCGTGTTGCTGGTAGACGACTAGCGCTGCCATGAAGCTCACTCCCCATACGCTACAAAAGCCGACGTTAGAGCTGGACAAAGCAGTCACAGTCAACTAACTACAAGCACAGAACTCACATGATGTGGTAGGCGCCGGCCTTGCAGGCGTAGCCCATCCACGGGTTCACGAGCGCCACGAAGAGGTCAACCGCCAGCATCAAGTACCAGAGGCAGCCGCTGAGCATCCAGAACTACATCACCACTTATGAGCTGCCCGCACCAACCACCGATGCGTAGTCAAATACGGAATAAGCAAGCACTTTACCTGGTTGTACACACCTAGCAGCGCGCACGTCGGGCGTGGGAACATTCGCGTGGGGTGGTCTGGATCCGGCAGCTACAACATGGCATATGATACGGTCAATAGTCTGGATGATGCCCACAGCGGGAAAGTACACACGTGACGTGACCTACAGCGTTAGCGTAGGCGACAATGGAACCCACGCAGGTCATGAGACCGGCGAGGACCTGCCAGATCACGAGGTCGGCGGCTGGATGCTGCGCCTTGATGAGCGGCACGTACAGGTACGAGAGCAGGATGAGCAGGTACAGCACGGCACCCACGACGCCCGTGCCCATGAAGAGCAACGCCGTGTCGGCGGGCGACAGCGCATCGTAGGCCGCCGCCGCAGCAGCGACTCCTGTGCTGTTGAATGGCGTCGGGGGCGGCGCGTCCAGCGTGAAGAGTTCCATCGCGACAGGCGCGTGAGGTTCGAAATGCCGATTTCTCAGTCAAAATGGGCTCGACGGATCTACTGGCGGGTTTCCAGGAAACATATCACAGATATAGACATATTTCCCCCTAAATTCACTAAATTGATCTGGCTATGAACCCATTCTGGCTTGAAGTTGGCCCTGTGCGGGTGAGCAGCCCCCTCGCTCCCCTTGCTCCTCTGCTTTCTTTTCTTCAGTCTCCTCGTCCTCCACACCGCACGCTTCCTGCTCTTCACTGTTGACGTCGTAGCAGACCCACGTCGTGAAGGTAGAGCGGCAGATGGGGCAGCGGTCGATTTCATCCAGGCAGACACGGCACACGCACAGGTGACGACACGGCAGCAGCACCACCGAGAGGACGCCTTCCAAGCAAATAGTGCACTCGCTGCTGGCTGCCACGTCGCGACCGTAAATGTCCTGATGCACAAAGACTCCGTGGTTAGTGAGTGATCCTTCGTTGGTCCAAGAACTCCGTGTCTACAGCAGACCTGTGAGACGTAGGCGGCGGTCTTTGTGTAGCTGATCTTCTTGACCACGACAGGACTGAAGCGCTCGAGCTTCATAGGCGTCGGGAGGAAGTCCAGTGCGACACACTGACAAACTGCTGAAACAGCAGAGTCAGTGTCATGCTTCGAGTCTCGTCCGACGCCAAACTTGCTGAAGATGTTTGCCCGCGCGGACCCAGAAGTCAGTGTGCGAATGACAATCACAGCGGAGTAGCGCGCATCTTGGGTTGAAGGGACGATGTGTGACGAAGGACGAGCACTTGCAAGTGGCGGTGGAGGTGAAGAGGGCGAGTGGCTATCAGCTTCGTCTATCAGAGACCGCAGTTCATCCGCTGGACATTGCACAGCGGAGGACGGAACGGCCACCGTGAACAACTCGAGAGTCTCAGATGATGACGTCTCACATCTACAATGATTAGCAGCACACTATCAGTTTCTATCGTGAAGTCGGGAGTTTAACACGAGCGAACGTACCTGAATAACTCCGAGCTGGAAGCTGCATCTCCAGCCTCGAAGGCCGGGCTTCCGCAAACTCCTCGTGATGCCACGGGACTGAGTTCGTTTCCATCGTCGTGCGACGCGTTCTCGTCTGGAAGCTCGTGCCGTCGCCGTTGTCGACGGATGCGAGACAGACTAGCAGGCGCTGCTCGCAGTGCTCGAACAGTTCTGTCGATGGAAATGCGACGCAAAGCTGGGGGGATGAGCTGACTGGGACTGAGAATGGAGGCTGTAGGCGACGTTGGTGAGCTTCCTGTCGATAAGCTACCAGACGTATCCAGGCACTCACTACGCACGCTCCAGAGCACTTGGACCGAACAAGGAACGCTGGAGCGCACGCGGAAGCTGAGGGCGTTCGACGAGTCTGCGCGGGGAGTAGTGGCTCCTGCATTCACGCGCTTGATCTCCAGTGAAGAAGACACGAGATCAAATGGAATCTCCACACGCTTCATCTTCGTGGACGCGGCCTCAACATTCGTCCGTAGGAGCTGCTGGAAGTGCCACATCGACGCACGCTTGAGCACATCAAGGCTGTCAAGAAGCAACACACACAGTAAGCTCACAAACAGGACCTAGGCGTGTGCGAGACGCTCTCACCTGGCTCCCAGGTTTTTCAGATACAGGATCTGCGAAGCATATACACAGAAATGGACGAGTCAGTCACGCTGGACTCGTCGCGGATGGTTTGAAGGTGAGACCGTCGCAAGGCAATACGTACGGCATTCGAGGCCACCGCGTAGCGCAGGTCGGCGAACGTAAGCATGAGCTGCACCACGCGCATGAGCCAGCCGAAGAGCGCGCAGATGGTGATGATCACGGCCAAGTTCCATAGCTCCGGCGGCAGCGGCGGCGACGGCGTCATGAGTGCAGTCTCAGTCACTATGCAGGTGGATGTGACATTGCTGAGACGCAAAAATTGAAACGGCGCGATCGCAAAAATGGAAACAAACTCCGCTGATGATTGGATGAAAGCCGTCCATTCTCTACATTCATTGGCTAATTTCAGAGCAGGTTTCGCGATGACTTGTTGAGCACAGCGAAGAAGACCGAGTCCAGCACGCCCATGATCTGTACGTTGACAGCAATGGAAAGAGAGTCAGTGACGCTGATAGAGCTTCACGAACAGAGGAGATCCCATGGGTAGAACGCACCGTGAAAACACCGCCGACAATCGCGCAAACGCTGGTGAGGAACTGCAAAAAGCCCTTGCGGACCTCCTCGATGCGGAACATGATGGGCGAGAAGCTGTACGACAGCGTGACCACTACACAGACAAGCACAGAATAATCTCACGGCGTCAGTACTGCGATGGGTGGCAACAACGACTGACCAGCAGGCACTTACTGGGCAGGCCCTTCTCGCTGAGCGGCGTGAGCTGCTTAAAGTGCTCGGTGACGGAGTACTGGTTCGTGATGACACGCTTGCCCGTGAGATACGAGTACTCTGTCGGGACGACCTTGAGGAAGTACTGGAACGAGCCGCGGACGTTCTCCGCGAGGTTCTTCGCACGCTTCTCGAGAGGGTTCTTCATGTTGGGGAACGACTCGCCGAACGTGAATGAGTTGATGATGTGCGACGTGTCGAACGCACGGAACGTGGCTTCCACGAGGTCCTGCGGCGACAAATATCCGTTGCGGAAGTACTTGGACGGAGCGAAGTAGACCTTGCCGGCCACCTGGGGAAAACAAGGAGAAAACCACAGTCAGAGAACTGCATGGATGCGCAGTGCGACAGCTTTACTGTACCTTGCCCACGAGCACGAAGCCCTTGATGCGGCATCCTTCGCTGACGTCACCACGAAGCACCTTTTCGATCTCGGATTCTTGACACTATGTAGCCATTTCAAAACAAGATGAGCCCAAACGTTTTCCTGTTACGGGCCTACAAAGCGGAAGAAAGTCCTTACCTGGGCGATGGTGTGCAGGCTTGGCATGTGCCAGTTCTTCTTCGTATACGCAGCCTTGACGTCGTCACACGTGTTACAACACTAAGCCAGCGCACGAAATGGTGTTAGTCGACATGTTATCATCAGGGACGTGGCTCGTAAACGGCGGTGGGTACCTCTCCGGGCTCGCCAGCGCTGTAGCAGCTTCCACACGCCGGCCTAGAACGAATAGAGATCAGTCGCGTTTAGCACGCATACAAAAATCGCATAATCGGATCTTGCAGGCAGAACTCACTTCTCGGTCGTGTCGTCCTTCTCGTGCAGATCCGTGTGGTTGGTCAGCGCTCCTCCCATCTACATATAGTCGACCGAGTGATCAGTTCCCAACGACGTCCTCAGCAGCGCCATCACAGCATCCGCACGCACCTTCTCACGCGTGCCTTCCTTCAGTGGCTTGCCGTACGGGTCCAGCGGGATCTTCTCCACGTTGCTGAGAATGTCGTGCTGCACGGAACCCGACATGTCCGATTTTTCCACGGCGATGATCGAGCACGGCATCCTACAGAAAGCGCAATCGGTGTTCAATGACTCCATTCACAACACAGACAGATGCAAAGGGACGGCGACGTACTTCGGGAAGTCAATGTCGAAGTAAATGGGCACGACAGTGTTACGCTGTCCGTCAACGAGCATCTTGTCGACCGTGTCCTTCTCAGTCCAATAGAATCGTCAGCGTCAGTCTCCATAACAGCACAGTAGATCGCAATGAAACGCAAGACGCACCGTCGTGAAGTAGAAGGACACTTCAGACACGAGCAGGATGGAGATCGCGAGGAACGCCAACATCGAGACTGCGTCACATCAGATTCAACATCCAGTCAGTTCTCCGCCTCCACACGCAATGACTGCTGAGCCGCACGCCACGTACAGATGCCGCCCTGCATGGTGCGCACTTTGAACTCCTCGATGGTCTTGGGGTACGCATCGATGCCCTTGAGCTTGGCGAGCCACGGCGAGTTCACAGGCGGCGCCATGCTGTCTGTCTATCTGGCTGCGTCTCGTGTCACCTTTGCCTTTTCCCTCTCTCAAACGATGCCACGAAGCTGAGCTGGACTTGCTTGAAGCTCATTTCACGAAACAAGGTGACTACTGAAATGAATGATCAAAATACGATATGACATAATGTTGCGCTGATGTTGCTGCACGAAGAGCTCAAGTGACATGGCTGGTCGAGCTTGACAACCACAATGATGCTGTCGATGCTGAAGCGACACGGATCGATTCGGCGCCATGCGCTGCTGCCACAGGCGCTGATGCAGACGCGCAGCGCGTCCCAGCAGCGCTGGCAGCCGCAGTCGCAGCAGCAGAACCAGCGCTTCCGCAAGCCGCCGCGCGGACCAGTGAAGACCACGACAGGCGATGGCCACGAGGTGCCGCAGGCCCGCGGTGAGTTGCTCTACGGCATCCACAGCGTTTCGCAGGCGCTGGTGAGCGGCCACCGCAACGCACACGTCCTGTATGTGCGCGAAGGCGCGACGGCGGGCGCTGTCTCCGGCAGCAGCGCCAAGGCGGATCTGGCGGCCGTGACGCGGATCCACGACATGGCTACCGAGAATGACATCGAGATCAAGCCGATCACGTAGGGACACAGAAGGCATGGAGCATCTCTAAATGGGACAGCGTACTCACTGACACGTTATGATGGCGACAGCAAGTGGATGTTGAACCATATCACGGACGACAAGCCTCACCAGGTGCGTTGACGTCCCTAAGTCCTCACTGAAACCCCATGCACGGCTCATATATCATTCATTTCTAGGGTGTGGTGCTGGACGTGGATCCCGTGAAGCTTCCGGAGTTTGACGTCGCCGTGCTGGATGGTGATAGCTTCTTATTTCCATAACTCTAGTCCAACGCGGTGGCCTGACGTTCCGTGATGTGAACGAGTAGCGATCGCCGCCACCTCCACCCGACCAGTGATCTTGGCGCTGGACGAGCTCCACGACACGCAGGTTCGTCCATCCTGCGTCCATAGCAAACCTTCAGGGTATCGATCGACTTATCTATGGCCATTGCAATGATCCTGTAAGAACCTTGGCGCTATCCTGCGCTCGGCCCACTTCCTTGGCTGCTCGGCTGTTATCCTCAGCGAGCGCAACAGCGCTCCAGTGTCTCCGGCTGTACGGTGCAGTGTGAATGCTTAATTCAACTCTCATTTGGTGACCTTATCGATGTACATGTCAACGTTGTGCAGGCTTCGCGCGCGTCTGCTGGTGCCCTCGAAGTGCTCGTGGCAAATGTACATCCAACAGATTATTTGCGGGGTTGAGTTGGTTGGCTCAGACTGACGCCTCTCTGCCCGCAGAACAAACTCCTACGAGCTCGCAACCTCCACCAAGCGCTCGCAATCGGCCAAGAAAAGGGTTGGCGCATCATCGGCGCCTGCAGCGGACCCAACTCCATCATTTCAAACCAACTCGCGTCTGAGAAACCAACGATTCTGGTCATGGTGCGTACTTCGAAAGTGCCGCAGATCGAAGACGCTGCGATCATTGCCTAGTATCTTAAACATACTCGTTTTGATGGCGCGCAGGGCAACGAGCACAAGGGACTTCGCAAGGGTATTCGCCTGTGCTGCGATGAGATCGTGACGATCCCTGGTACGTGTGTCCTAAGACATGTTATGATGATGGTGAAGTCTCCGTTTGACGCTTGGTTTTCTTCACTTTAGGCCAGGCATCCGACGAAGATTCACGCGTCGACTCGCTGAATGTGAGCGTTGCCGCTGCGATTCTACTGTACGAAGTGCTGCATCACTAGAGACGATACACGCGCCAATATACACAATACAATGCCTTACTTGCGTTAACCACTGCGGCTGTTCTGGTGGCGGAGAGCTGGATTGAGGCGGTGCTGGACCTGCAGTTTGATGACAGGCGATATTTCGACGTAGTCGTCATCTTCGGTATTCGTCTATTCACATCCGCTCGTGAGTTTCACCAGATTCGACCCAAGAAGAAGCATGTGGTGGATGCATATCCACTGGATACGCACCTTGTCCAAAGGGAACACGCGCAAGACCTTGAGACACACGGCCAAAGCGACTTGGGACGGATCCGAAAATGGCCGGAAATGGAGCTCAACAGTGGCGTCGGCTGTGAACTCGTCCGAACCAACACACGATTTCGTGTGGAGGGGTGCGTACGTGAGCTCTCCACTTGGAATACGAGCCTGCAATCGCCATGACGAACGCCTGTGAGTTCGTTGCCCGACAATGTACCATCTACAGTTGGACTTCATGCTCACCTTCACGAACAGCGCCGCATCCTTAGGAACATTCCGCACGACGCACTGGACGCGAAGAGGAAACGGCAACTGTGAGGATACGTCATGGACGCCAGATGCCGCAGCCTCGTCAGGATGAGTGATCGAAGCATTGGCGATCGCGTCGAGTTTGCTATCGCCTAGCCGTCGCTTGAGCTCATCCGCGGATACGGCCGAGACGAGACGACCGAAGTGGGCTTCCCTACCACCAGCGAGCTCTCCACTCTGTAGCTGAGTGAGAGTGGACTGAAACTCAGGTGAAACGTGGCTCACTGTGAGTGCGCGGTGGATGCGGGTCTTCAGGTCGGCCGGGGTAGTCGTTCTTGCCCACTGAGTCGCGAACAGAAGCTGCAACCATTCATGTTACACGCTGGATGAGTAGTCAGGCAATACAAGCGATGCAAGGCAGCATATACTCGTACCTCAACGAGAATATTCTTTGCCTTGGCGTCGAGAACATGCTGCGTACGTGCCAGAAAAGCATTGCACGATTCTTGTAGCTTCTCACAAGTCTTCATGACCGCAGTTGAAAACAACTGGCCATGCTCGAGACCAAGGCCAACATCTCTAGAGACAGTTCGCTGGAGAGTCTGCAATGAGTCTGATATCTGTCGTACTAAGGCCGCCGCCAACGGCCGACTCGAATGGCCATCGTCACGTGAGTTTGTCGTTGCGATCGACGCGCCCAAGAACGCAGGAATAGATCCCAGTGATGTCTGGGGGTGTCTGCGAGTGTCGAGACGATCCGAGGGCGAGCACAGGGCGTCGTGGAGTACACGACACGCCTCAGCGACGGCGCTTGTACCCCCTCGAGCGAGCACCGCGCCACGCAGATCAGCCAGTGAGGAAGCGGGAAGAGACACTCCGTCGCGGCCCCACTTGCCTCCGAGGGCCTCCATCGCGTTACGGACTTCCTCCGCAGCAACTTTGGCATCAACTTCAGCCGAGCAGCTGATGGCTGAGCACTGGATGATGAACTTCACGATTCTCGTTGCGGCATGTGCGTGGTCGATAGTAAGGAGAGGCGAGATCTTGATGACCGCGAGAGCCACCAGTGGGATGTTGGTCGGCAAACTCCCGAGGAGGTAGAAGAGCTACAGACGACGCAGAATAACGAGAACTTGAACGGCTAGTCGAGGGTGTCACCCTATGCAAAGATAGTAAACGTACCTCTTCACGAGACAGCGGGTAGCTGTCGCCTTCCTTCACCTTGGAAATCTCGAGCAGAGCGTGGAGATTCGCCAGTACAATGAGCAAGTTCCGTTCGCGATATCTCGCCGCCCGCGCAACCAACTCGACATGAGACGCGACGGCTCGATCGATGAGGTCAGATCCCCAGGCTCCCACTTCGCACAGCATTCGAATTGAAGTCGACGCTTCTGTTGTCACCTGCAAGAAGTCGGCATTTAAGTTGTGACGATCACAAAAGTGCCAGCACAAACAAATGGCAACTACGTACCTCCTCGTCTTCATCCTCCATCAATGTCAGTATCGCGCCGTTCGTCAGCAGCGCCACGCTCTGCGAGTCGATCTCCGATAAATCTTCGTTGATTTGCGTCTTCTGCAGCAAGTGGAGGAAGAGCTGCTTAGCCAATGAACCACCGGCGAAGCGACGGAACGCGATGGCGATCTCTCGACGGACGCGGGGCGACGGGTCTCGTGCGTTCGATGCGAGGGCATTGAGAATGGTCTCTTGAGCCGATGCGGATGCCCCTTCCTCTGACACAGAAGTCACCAGGCGACCTAGGGCGCGTGCAGCCAGCTCACGACTGAGCGCGTCGTCGCTGACTGCGAGCACGCGGCACAGTCTCACGATGAGGTCACCCACAGCAGCATTCTGCACGTGGTGTCCAGCGTCCAGCAGGCGGATGTATCCGTCGAGACAAATGGCTCGGAGTCCGTCGTCGTGGTCATCCATGCAGGCCTTGAGGAGCTGCTCCGTGTGCGCCAACTTGCGTGCCAGCACGAGACAGTCCAGCACGATGCGCAGCATATCACGGCGAAGCTTGAAGTCCTCAGGCACACTCACGCACTGCGTGAGCTGCTCGCCCATGGCGTCCAGTTGGATCATGGGCTCCACGACGCCAGGGTTCACAGCCAGCAGACCGCGCAACCCCCTCACAATCGCAGCCACCACCACGGCGTTACTGCCACTACCGCGACCACCTTCAGCGGATGGAGGACTCTTGGTGCCGTGGCCTTCCTTGTCACCGCCGGCCGCCGTCTGGCTCTGTTGCAGGAACGCGAAGAGGAAGTCGATGGCCGCCTCCGTGTTGGCCTCCGGCGCGACCGCCTGCGCGCTGTAGTCCAGTAGCACCTTCGCCTGGAGATGCGGATCCGTGGAGCGCTGCAGCTGCGCCTGCGTCTCAGCCATGGCATCCAGAGGCGCTGGGGAAGCGTCCTGCATGCGCGCGCGCTTGAACGCCGGGGCGCCGTCGTCGTCCGCACTCCTCGCCATGTTGGTCTCTGCAATTGGAGCACCCCCAAGCTCTCTGATCCTATTATAGGGTGGTGCACACCACACAGACAAAAATGAAGGCACGACTATGTTGGCCACATCATACCAGGCTTGGTTGTTCTGATTCGGAGCGAGTGAACCCATGTTCAGAAGCACGAGCAGATCGGACGTCACGATGGACGCACACAGCCAGTATGGCGCGACGCGCGACTTGGTGCAGGCACGACTACTAGTGGAACGGAGCCACCACCACCATGACCACAGCCACCACCACAGCCACTCGCAGCCTCTCCAGTTGTGGTGGCGGACGGCGCCGAGTGCGAGTGTCGACCGCAACGCGGCGCTCGAGCGTTTCCGCCGCGTGCAGGACGACGTGCGGCGGCAGGACCAGAACCGCTGGCTGGGCAAACACGCCAAGCGCAGGCGCTTCGAGTTCTCAGCTGAACAGAAGCGCATGCTCAAGCATTGGTTCAACGCGCTGGACTCGGACGGATCCGGCAAGATCTCGGTCGAGGTCAGTGCAGAGTTGGTAGACGGACGGGTCGCCTGCTCTGGTCGATAAACTGACGTGTCTATGTGTGCAGGAATTGGAGGACCCGATGCTTTCTATTGGTATTGTGTCTGACAAGAGCGAGATCAAGGAGATCGTTGGCCACCTGGACAAAGACGGGAGCGGCTCCATCGACTTCGCCGAGTTCGTCGAGTTCTTGACACCGCACGCGCGACTCGACAAGTCCGGACTGGGCAAGCACGAACAAATGTTCATGCTGCTGACCAAGAAGATGGAGGTATGTTCGGCTGGCTATCCCAGTGACCTGTGGCTTCGCTGACGAGAGTGTAATCACTAGCACCAAAGCGCCGGCTTCCTCGGCATCAACACACAGCTCTCTATGGAACGACGGCGCTTCATTCTTGAAGCGATCACTCACCCATCGAGCGACGCCCTGTTGGACGATATCGCACTGCTCAATGCACCCACAGTCGCTGAGAAGCACGCGACGTCACCAGTGGAGCGCCATTGCATGCGCCACCAGCGAATGGCCGCACGGCAGAAGAAGCTGGAGGCGCTGGACACTCAGAACCAAGTCGACCAGCGTTTCAAGGCGCTGCAAGAAGTGCTCAATCGCAACGCAAACGCCACGGTCCGCATCCAAGAATCCGCACGATTCCTTTTCTGTTGTAATTAAACGTTTGTTGTGTGAATCTAGCTCAACAACAGCCGATCACTACCACATCTCAGCCCTTCCCGTGGTTTGAACGAATTCCAAGGCGCATCTCAAGTCGCGTACACTGCTAGTAGACGCAGTTCCCTCCAATTCAAAAGCATGGACCGATAATCTTACATACACACGACCTGTGACTCGCTTTATTGCGTCGGATGTATGACTGCGTTGCCTCGAGAACGCAGTGGATTGAAGAACCCTCTGCGCCACGAGCGGTGCGACGCAGAAGCTTGCGGCTTCTCGATGGTCGAAGGCGTGAAATTGGCGTCGAAGCAGCCAGATCTGTACTCCCAAATAATCACCCCGTCAGTCAAAATCACCAACTAGTAACATCGAAAGCGATCGCCCTACTTTTCCAGCTCGCTCATGAGCCCGTCGATCAGCTCATGCGAATGTGGACTAATACGACCCTGGGGTTTTGCACACGAGTCAATGACCAGCCCATTCATCAGCCAGGAAAACGCTACGCACCTGAAACGAGACGTTCAGGAGATATTCGTTGACCAGATCGTAGGTGACTTGGGTTCGCAGTGGCGGTCCTAGATGCACCACTGGCCGTCGCAGTTCTTTCTGCCAGGTCACCAGCGGCCCTGGGATCTTCTCGAACCACGCAGCAGTGATGATCTTGGTGTCTTTGGTAAAGTTGGAGGTGCGCGATTCAATGAATTTCGGCTGTAGAAATGCCTCGAGTGCAGCCACGTTGACCCGACGATTCACGACGAAGCGCACATTCTTCGTCCTGACAAGATATTGGATCACGAGCGCAATACCAGCGTTCAGCAGCGTCGCGATCACCGCCATCCACACGAAGTCGATCGTGAACCACGCCATGGGATGCTCCAGTAGCTTCTGGACGATCGTGTCTCGTGCCCACTGCAGATCCGGAAGCACGTGGCCATCGATACCTAACAGCTTCCCGTCTGTGATGCGGTCGATGAGCTCAAACGCGAGAAAGCCCGTGAAGATCACCAGTACGAGGTCGTAGGACGACGCCTCCGTCCGCTCGATCTGCCCAGCGGCCTCCGCCATGGCGCCAACGTTGCGCTCGACACCCTCCACGATCCGCTCCAGCATGATCTTGGCCATGTTACCGTTCTGGCTCTGGACTTGCTTGAGCTTTGCTCGAAAGCCTCGCAGCAGCTTGGCCAGGTCCTTGCATCGGATCTCGAGATCCATGTGAGTCTGTAATTGATCATCAGTTAGTAGGGATTGTCAAAAGCATGCGTTAGCCCAGCATCAACAACGTCCTCACCTTTTTAAGCTCAAGTTGCTCGTACAACAGCCGTCCGGCCGTGTCACTCGGGCACTTGGGAAGCTGAAGCGTGTGCATCGAATCCCGCAGTAGCTCCAAGATCTCCTCCAGTAAAATCAAATCGTGCGAGCAGCGATTCACTTTGCGTCGCATCGCTGCGAGCGCCTCCGGGTTTTCCTCGAAACTCTTCATGTACATGCGCGCTTGGTTGAGCATGTCGTCCAGAATGAACGTGCGCTTGAAGAAGAACCGCACGAAGAGCTCTCGCGACAGCAGCGCCAGATGTGCGACGATCAGCGGCTCGTGCTGGTGCGCAGTGGGTCCCAGCAGCAGCATTCCTTCGCGGCCGATGATAATCTTGTCGTCGTCACTGAGGTCGTACGCGGAGTGGATCTCGCCCAGCACCTGCTTGAGTTCGTTCTCACGCTCGCCTCTATCCAAATACTCGCGCACGGGCAGCTTCGGATAGATCTCCTTAGCTGTGATCAGACTGAACTTGTTCCGTGACCGCGCGTCGTCCATGAAAAGCATGTCCATCAGACTGCGCTGGTGCGGCGACAGCAAGTCGTTGATGATCTTGGACGAGTCGAGGTCGACGTCCACGAGCAGCCGCGAGAGATGGTCCACGTAGATCGTGTCCGCCGACTGGTCCATGATCGCTTCGATGAACATGCCGTAGATGATCGTGCCATCGCCGTGGAGGTGCATGCCGAAGCTCTCGATCTGCACGACGCCTTCGTCTAGCGGCGCGTGGATGTCGGCCTCGAAGTTGGTGAACGAGTCGAACTCAAAGTCCACGATCGCGATCTTCGTGAGTCCTGGCTCGATGCGCAGCGTCGTCTCCGTGGGTTCGCCATCTAACTCTGATGTAAACAAGCCTCCTTGGCAACGCTCGAGCGAGCCGAGCCGATCGTTCAGCGTCACGATCTGGTTGCGGCCGAAGGGGATCCACTCGCCCACCATCACACGCACGTTGGACAGCACGATCGCGAACGACAGCTCGTCTTTGATGCCACTCACGCCCTGTCTGCACTTGTCCACTTGGTGTGAATTACTGGAGAACGTGGCTTCGTTGCGCATGAGGCAGTTGGGCAAGTACGGACTAGAGACGTAGGACACGGCCTCGACATCCGTTACGCGAGAGACCGCGACTGAGCCGTCGCAGCGGATGAAGCGGAACTTGCCGTCGTCCACGTCGAACGTGATCTGCAGCAGTCCTCCGTCGAAGAGGATCATGCCGGAGTTGGCTGGCAGCAGCTCGTGCTTGGAAGTGGCGGCGGTGAGGAACGTGTCGATCTTCTTCTTCTCCTGGAACGGGAAGGACGCGAGCAGCGCCGTGCCGCGCGGCGTGACCTGGAAGGCCGTGGACGGCTGGAAGTCCTCGCTGCAGGTCTTGAGCGCGTGGATGAGCTCGTGCTCGCGCAGGTCGTCGATCGCGGCCTTGGCGTCCTGACTGATGTTCATCCACACGCGCTTGGAGCGGCCGTTCTTGACAATGTTGGTACACACGGGCGAGTAGTCGTAGTCCAGCACGCCCGCCACGATGGCCTCGTACACCAGCACGAGCAGCGGCAGGTTGCGCAGCCATTTCTCTTCGTCGTCCGTCGAGCTCGGGTACATGGCGAAGCGCGACAGCATGTACAGCAGCCGCAAGTGGTTCAGCGGCCACTTCTTCAGCAGCGTCGTGTCGACTGGAGGCGTGGACTCGTGGCTTGCGACTGGCGCGGCGATCTGCGCGACCACATTCACCAGCGTGCCGTTGGACGTCAGTGATGCATCGCTCGTGGGGTTCTCGTTCGTGGCCGTGGCCGTCGCCGACAGCGAGCGTACGCGCACGTCCGGCTCCATTCTCATGTGGAGGTCTGTCCGTCAGTCGCCAAGTTGAAGAGACACCTTTGGATAAGTTAAATCAGTAGACGGTCGGTGCCAAGAGCCAGCACGTTATCGTAAGTTAGTGGATGCATGTGAGCACGCTGTGATTACGCTTCGTAACCCAATGTAACCCTTCGACATGCCATTTCTCAGACTTCCATTTTGAAGAGAGACCCTATCTGTCGCAGCAACATGAGCGGACTACCGGCGCCGTGGCGCGCGTACAAGACGCCCGAGGGAAAGGTGCGTACCCTTGGGCAGTATGAGCGTAGGACTGTGGTGTGGTGTGGTGTGCTGATGCGCGGAGCTGTGGTGTTTGTAGGAGTACTACTACAACGCGGAGACTAAGACGACGACATGGGACCGGCCCGTCGCCAAGAGCAGCTCGTCGTCGTCCAAGCACAGCAGCAGCAGCAGCAGCAATAGCAACGGCGCTGCTGCTGCCTCAGCGCCTGCAGCGGCGATGCCGTCGGCCGGAGGTGGACGTGGCAATCTGCTGGCGGCGATCCGAGGCGGCGCCGCGCTGAAAAAAGTGACGACGAAGGAGCCCAAGGCGCTGGCAGGCGTCGTGCTCGGCGGCAGTGGCGGCGGCGGTGGAGGCGGCTCAGACAACGGCGGAAGCAGCAGCGGCGCCTTAAGTGCGAGTGGCGGCGGCGGCGATGGCGGCGGTGGCGGCATGAACCCAATGCTGGCGGCCATCCGCTCGGGCGGCAACCTGCGCAAGACCCAGAGCAGCACGGCGCGGTACGTTTGCTCATAGTACGACTACTGGAATCACCTGCAGTTCAGTGAGCTGATGAAGCTTGTGGCTTTGATCAATGCAGCAGCAGCACACCACCACCGGGTCCGTCGGCAGCAGCCAACAGCAGCAGCAGCAGTGGCGGCGGCGGCTTTGCGGAGATCATGCGCAAGAACCGCGACGCCGCAGCGCGCAAGGGCACCGCCAGTGGCGACAATGGCTCCACGCGCAAGCTCACGGCGGCGTCACACTCTTCGTCGGCGCCGTCGTCGCCCCACATCGTCCACGACATCCGACACGCGGTCAACGACATCAAGCAAAACAACAACAGCGGCGGCGGCGGTGGTGGCGACATGGAGCAGCGGCTCGCGTCCATCGAGTCGAAACTGGACAAGATCATGGCGCACCTGGGCATCAACTGACGAGTCTACTGGTCTTGTCGGCTGCACGCCGTCGTTTTGATTCGATCGAACGTTCCCGTTCACGTTTTACAGTCTAATACTACTACTCCTCTGAGTCAGTGATCGATTGATTGGCTTAGTTGAACTGCATGGCCAGCTCGCCGAGACTGAGCGTCTTCTTCTTCTGCTTCTTCTGCTTGCCGCTCTTGTCGCCTGCAACCACGGGGCGATTCTGCGCGATGGACTGCACCTGGTCGTCCCAGGTCGCGCGCGTCACGGCCTGCACGCCGACGGGCTTGCCGGCCTTGGGTAGCGACGGGAAGTCGCTCTTGGCCGTGTGGAAGTTGGTCGCCTGCGGCGCCGACACGCGCGTCGTCGACTGCGCGTACGACGACGGCGCGCCGTAGTTGCTCGTGTTGACGGCCAGCGACGCGAACGACTCGATGGGCGCGCTCATGATCTTGGTGCTCGTGGGCATCTCCGTGGACGACACGTGGGCGATTGGACCCGTCGGGCCCTGCGACGGCGTCCACACAGACCGCACCTCTGGTCGGCTGGGCAGCTTAGGCGCTCGGATGACAACTGGAGCTGCCGATGCTGACGAGATGCCGCTCTGTCGCAGCGCGTTGGCCCAACCAGAGTTTCCGGCGGCCGGCGGCGTCTTCGGTCGGGCCTTCTCCGCCGGCTTTTTCTTGGCCTGCTTATTCTGGAAGCCCGGCGAGGTCGCTGGCCCTTGCTTGGTGACTTGCTTGTGGTACATCATCACTTGGTCCACTTGCGTCCGGTCGGGGGACAGCTTCATAAGCTTGAGGAAAAGCTTCTCGAAGTCCTCACGTGAAAACATCGTGCGAATCTTGGTGTAGAACGCGGCGACGTCTTCCTCACCGACACGGAACTTCCTGCACTCCTCACGGAACACCTCGTACTTGGGGTCACTGCCAAGTGCCTGACGGATCTTAAGCACCAGCGCGCTCTTCGACAGACTCGGCGTCGTATCCTCCTCCTGCTCCTCCTCCTGGACCACCGCGGCCTTCTCTTCTTCACCATCGTCTTCCACTGGTGCTCTAGCAGGAGCAGCAGACGATCTGCTGTTCGCTGCCTTCGCCGTCGGAGACTTGCCCTTGCCCTTCATCTTGCCCTTGGCTGGTTTCACGAACCGCATGAGTGGATTGTTGGCTCCTAGTGCCTCGGCCGCCGCTGCCAGCTCTGGGTACTCCCACGAGTCGCCGTTGTTCATGTGAGCTAGCATCGCAGGCGTCAGAGGCGGCGCCAGTGCGTTGCGGAACGCCAGCGGACCTCCTGCTCCGCGTCCGCCCTGTGCTCGTGCCGTCGGCAGCTCGGGGAAGTCATCCGCACGCGGCCGAGACACCGTCTGGCTCTCCCAGAAGACGCCCGGGCCCGTCGCCGCATTTCCTGCGAGCGAGGGGAAGTCCGCGACGTTGATCACGTTGCCAGGCGCGGAGCCGTAGTCTCCCATCCGCGCGAACTGGTCGGGGTCCTCAAACCCGTCGTTGGGTCCTTGGCCTGGCGTCGCGCGCTTGACGGTGAAGTGCACGTCGATCTTGCGGCTGATCTTGATGTGCGGGTGCTCCTTGGTCATGTGCGCCTGCATGTCGAGATGCGACTTGAACACGACGAACTTGCGCGACAGACAG
Organism: Pythium coloratum; assembly: GCA_023337545.1. Classification (NCBI taxonomy): domain Eukaryota; phylum Oomycota; class Peronosporomycetes; order Pythiales; family Pythiaceae; genus Pythium; species Pythium coloratum. The sequence continues at coordinate 27,680 of JAADXE010000213.1, forward strand.
GACGGCTCTTCACACAGAAAGTGGTCGGCGCGGAAGTGGTTCTCCAGGTCGTTGTAATCCTTGTAGTAGCGGTTCTGGACGCCGAGTGAGTGCAGACAGATATCGCACTCGAAGTGGTTCTTGTGCAAGTGGTCGAAGAGCTCCGTGTTGGAGTAGAAGCGCGAGAAGCAGAAGTCGCAGCGCGGGTGGCCCGTGAAGCCCTCGCGCGGGTTGCCCTTGGCCGAGTGGCTCTTGAGCTGCTCCTTGGTGAACAGGTCCTGCTCGCCCAGAAAGACCTTCTTGTGCTCGAGACAAATGCCGCAGTACTGCAGCTGGTGCACGTCCTGCACGTGGGTCTTAAGCGCCGCGGGCGTCGCGAAATTCTTGTCGCACTTGCGGCACGTCGGGTCGCGCAGCTTGCGGATGCGCGGCATGTCGTGCTTGAGGAAGAAGATGCCGGACACGTCGTCGTAGATGTGCGATGGGCCGATGTTGTCTCCCCAGTCCTGGAACGAGTCGAAGGTCTGCGACTCGCGCTCGATGCAGATCACGCGCGGCAGGTCCGACTTACAGATCGTACAGGCCGACGTGCCCATCAGCTGCCGCATGCGCAGCGAGCAGAGGCTGCAGCAGCCCGTGTGGCCACACACGCCCACCGTGTTGAAGCGATCCACGTTGTCGATCACGTGGCAGCACAGGATGCACGTGAGCAGGGACTCCTTGCGGTCCACCGACGCCTTGCGCGCCGCTATCTTGGTCTCCATGTCGTCGCTCTCCACAGCCGCGACCGGGGCCTGGCTCTGCGCCGCTGGCTTGTTACGTGGCTTGCCGCGCGGCTTGCCCTGCTTGCCGTTGGCTGCGTTCTTGGTGGTGGCGTCGCTCATACTGTCGGGTGTGTGATGTGGTTGTGGAATGGATCAGAACTCCGCTGCCGAGGGTGGTGACGTTCGTGACTATGATGGCGTTGTGGCTCCTCGTGCTGGCAGGTGGCGGGGAGAGGACGAGTCTACAGTGGAGAGTTGTCAAATAGCAATATTCGAAACCCTCAATTCGCAACTCATAGTGTGAGTGAGGGTCTTTTGATACAGAATGACGGTAGATGTACCCAAGTGGCCACCGCACAGCGCCAGCGCTGAACGATGCGCCGCCTGCTTCACTAGTACGAAGACTACTACGAGCGCAGCTTGAGGAAGATGCGCTTGAGCACACGCGCCTGCGACACACAACACACAATGCAAGTCAGTTTAGTACCCACTGGGCGCAGCAGCTCCACAACGCCACGCACCTCGTAGCTGATGGTGTGCTGCGGCTCGTTGCCCGTGGCCAGCAGCGCCTCGGCCCCAGTGCTCGTGAAAATGTCCTTTCCGTGCTGGTCGGCGGCGTCCAGGAACTCGATGATGTCGTCCATCGTGGAGTCGCGGATCGTCGTCATGTGCTTGGCCAGCATCAGCGCCAGTCCCAGGAAGCAGCGCTTGGCGTAGTACCACGTGTCCGGCCCGAGCTTGCGGTGGTACGGCTCCATGCTCTTCATGACGCGGCAGATGCCGAAGTCGTAGTTGTTCTGACAGACAAAATGCAACGATCAGGAGTACAAGAAGTGTACAGTCAGTGATACGCAATCGCACCTTGGAGCAGTAGAGTGTGCCGATGACCAGGTTGACGATGCACAAGTGGAACAGACGCTTGTCCGGCTCGCGACTCGACTCCTCCTCCTCCTCGCGCTCAATCGAACGCAGCAGCTCTTCGGCCTTTTCGTTGTCCGTGTTCATGACGTAGCACACGCACAGATTGGCTAGAATGATGGCTTGCACCTCGAGCAGATTGTCCTGGTGCTTCTTCACGAACGGCTCGTAGTACTGGATCGCCTGCTCGTACTTGTTGCCCTGCAGGAAGAACACGTGCGCGACGTTGAGTTTCCAGGCCTCGTGCTCTGAGCAGAACTCGGCGGTCTGGCGGAAGATCTTCTCCACTTGCGTGTAGTTGCCTCGCTCCCAGTAGATGTGGGCCTGTGCCATAAGCACGGGCATGAAGTCCTCCAGTGCCTCATCGTACGCCTTCAGTGAGTTCTTGATCTCCTCGTTCGACTGGGCCAGTCGCGCGTCCTGGATTTTCTTCGTGAGCTTGCGCAGACCCTCCACGTGTTTGGTCGCGAGCTCATCGTACTTCCGGTACGCGTCCTCTGGTGAGGTCTGCAGCGTCACAGTCGCATCCATGAACTCATAGAAGTCTTTGGTGAGCAACTGGAACGTCAAGTGTGCGTTTTCCGCCAGCACGTCGGCCATGAGATCGTGGAAGCCGTGCTTCGTGTACAGAATGAGCAAGTTCGAGAACGTTTCCACTGGAAACGGCGGGTTCTGCAGCAGGAAGTTGAGTTTCTTGAAGCCGCCGTTGGGATCCACGTCCATGTTCATCAATGCAAAGTTGTGGAGCGAGACTGGGTCCAGCTCTTCCTCCTGACGCGGTGGCATATCTAGCAGCGCGTCACGCGAGCCCTTGTAGTTCTTCATTTCGTACTCGATCGCCGCCTTCAGATTGAACGCCTCAATCAGCGCCGTTTCCCGCAGTACCGTCGAGTTGCGGACGCTCTTAACGTCCGAGTTGGACTCGCTCTTGCTGCCGACGCTGAGCTCTGGGTGGTCGCGCACGCCTTTCTCGATGATCTCTGCGATCTGGCGCATGGCGTTGCCGTACTGTTTCTGCTTGTAGAAGCACAGCGCGATGTTGTAGGAGATGTCGGGCTGGTAGCCCAGAATGTTGAGCGCGTCCGAGAACTTCTTGCGCGCGTTGTCGTAGTTGCCTTCCTTGTACTCGATGGCGCCGTCGAACACGATGGTCGTGGGGTCGTCGGCCATGCACTGCTCTAGGATCGAACGCGTGGCCTTGACGTCGTTCTGCTCGTAGTACGACGCCGCTCGCAGCAAGTTGACTCGCTGCGCGTACTGGTCGCTCTCTAACTGGCTGGCCTTGCGCGTCGCGGCATCGTACTGGCCGGCCTTGTACAGCGACTGCGCCAGATACAACTGGTACTCGTCCACGCCTGGGTAGTTCTTGCAGAGCTTCTCGTACATCGTCACGGCCATACCGTAGTTCTGCAGGTGGTAGTAGCAGTAGGCCAGCAGCGACAGCGCCGCGCGGCTGTGCGAGTGGTTCTCCAGCTCGATCTGCAAGATCCGCACGGCCTCCTCATACTTCTGGTCGCGGATGTAGCCGTAGATCGTCGACGTGTAGCTGCTGCCGCTCTCCTGCGCTTGGAACATCGTGCCTCTCGTGTCTGTCGCCTTTGATCTTCACTCGTCAACCAGGAGCTCAAAGCCGACGAAGGATCAGCTGTGACCTTTCAAGGTACATAGGGTGTACAGTGAATTTGAAATTAGTGCCCCATGCTCCAGTACCCCCTCCTAGCCAACAAACAGCGCCTAAAATTGACCACCATTTGCGAATCGGATTGAAAATGGCGGGCCGCTTCCGTCCGCCGTGCAAGTTTTTCCTCCAGGGCACGTGCCGCAATGGCAACAACTGCCGCTTCTCGCACGTCGCGCCCTTTGGCGGCCGCGGCGGTGGACGCCAAGACAACAACAACAACAGCAACGGAGGCGGTGGCTTTGGCGGCGGCGACACGATCGTCGTCGCTGGTGGCGGACGCAACAACAGCAACAGCAACCCGTTTGGAGGCGGCGGCCGCAACTACAACAACAACAACGGCAACGCCAGCAGCAGTCCGTTTGGATTCGGAGGAGCGGCGGCGTCTAACAGCGCAGCCAACAGCGGCGTGACGGACGCCACGCGCGCGCTTGCCGTCGAGGAGCTGCGCAACCCAGGGCTATGGCCGTTTTCGGGCTTCTCCGTCCACAAGGCGGTGCGTACTATAATATCCTCACGTCGACGTAGACGGCGTTGCCTGAACTATGGACTGATGATGTGTTGTGTGTGTTTTGTGTGGTAGCTGCCGAATGTCGTGGACGGCGATCTGAGCTTTGAGGAAGTGCGCATGGAAGCCTACGAGCAGCTCAAGGCGGCCGGCAACTGCACGCAGCAGGCGCAGCGACTGCAAGGACTGCAGGTCGATATGCAGCGCCAGAAGGACCAAGTGCTGCAGCTGCTGGAGAATCCCGCGGTGAGTGTCTCTGTAGCTTTCTGATGATGGCATCTCGCCCCCTATTGACGCGTGTTTGGGTTTGTACAGACGTCAGATCGACTCTTTAATGGCGAGACGCTGGCCTCGCTGAGTGGAGCCTCCTCATCACCCTCTCCGTTCGGCGGTAGTCCCTTTGGTGGCGGTGGAAGCAGCCCATTTGGTGGTGGTGGGATCCAACCAGCGTCGTCTCCGTTCGGTGGCGGAGCTGCGTCGACCTTCGGCGGAGGAGCCGCGTCGCCAAGTCCATTTGGCGGAGCTGCATCCCCAGCAGCCGCCAGTCCGTTCGGCAAACCAAGCAACCCGTTCGGATCGGCATCGACGGCGTCCGCCCTGAGCAACCCATTCGGAGGCGGCGCTGCTGCTGCTTCTCCAGCGAGTCCCTTTGGTGGTGGTTTTGGAGCCGCTGCAGCGAATCCGTTTGACGGAGGAGCCGCATCTACGACCAGCGCATTCGGCCAGCCTAGTGGATTGGGCTCTAGTGCCCCATCAGCGTCTCCGTTTGGTGCGCCTGCAGCGCCAGCAGCTTCTCCATTCGGAGGTGCTGCTGCGGCCTCTCCCTTTGGAGCTCCTGCCGGAGCCACAGCCAGTCCATTCGGCAGTGGTGCCGCAACAACAAGCACTGCTTTCGGACAGCCAAGTGGCCTTGGTGCGACGCCTGCAGCCTCTCCGTTTGGAGGTGGAGCAGCCCCTGCGTCATCTCCCTTCGGTGCTCCGTCGTCGTCACCTTTCGGAGCGTCCGCTCCAGGCTCGACCCCCTTCGGCACCAGCAGCTCAGCTGCTCCGGCTGCGTCTCCGTTTGGTGGTGCGGCCTCCACAGGCTTTGGTGCTTCGACTGCGTTCGGCTCAACCGCAGCCCCGAAAGCATCGCCATTCGGAAACGCGTCTAGTTCCCCATTTGGCGCGAGTTCGACCACGTCACAAGCATCTCCATTCGGCTCGGCGACTACCGGCTTCCAGTCGAAGCCTGCCGCTGCAGCAGCCCCGCCACCGCCTCCAGCCCCTCGCCCTCCGCGAGAAATATCTGAAGAAGAGCTCACTGCCGTGCGAGACGACGCGTGGAACGCTATGCAGTTCGAAGCCGCTGAGTTCCGCTTGGGCATGGTGCCCACAGAGCCGCCTCCGCCTCAATTTTGCTGATTGAAGCGCGAGAATTCTGGAAACAACAACGTGGTGGAAGCAAACAAAATGTATTTAGAATATCCACCCAAGCCACAGGCCTTTCATCTCTTCTGCAGCTCACACCACTGTGCCTCGGGCGACACGAGGCGACTCTCTGCTGCTTCTGCGACGGCCTTCTTTCACGGTGTTCCAGCAGCAGCCAGCGAGCGTACTGCAGAAGCCCGGCACTTTGTACTTCTTGGTCTTGCCCAGGAACGTCATGAGCCGGTCGCGCGTGATCACGCCCACGAGCCGCCCCGAGCGCGTGATGTACGCGTTGTTGAGCTTGAGCATGCGGAAAAGCAGGTCCACGCGCTTCATGGGCGTCATCTCCATCAGCTGGAACGGCGACGGATTGATCAGCACCGTGAGCTTGGTGCGCGTGCACACTTCGTTGGTTCCCTAATACACCAAATCACAGTCAGTAGGAGCAATGATCACTCACAGGCCCAAGCCTCAGCGTACGTACCCATTCCATGACCTTGCCGCCACGGCGGAACGCAAAGTGCACGGGCCAGTCGAGGAGGTTGGTGTTGAACTGCAAGACGGCCGTCGTCGCGAAGCTCACGTCGTTATCATTCTCAGCGATGGTCTCAGGAACCGACACGTTGCCAGGCGTAGTCGCCACAGCTCCGTAGTTTCCGACCGGCAGACTCTGCGAGGACCGCAGCGGCGTGCGGGCCGAGGCTGATGGCGTGGTGTTGCGCTCACGCTCGAGCAGCACCGCGTTCTCACGCATCTTCTTCTGGCAGTAGATCACCGCGTCTTCCAAGCGTCGTCTTGTGACTGTCGCCAGCAGAAACAGGTTTTCACGGTCGTCCACGATCGGGTAAATGGGTTCGCGCGAGCGCCGCAGCACCTGCAGCGCGTCAGCGTACGTCGAGTCGGCCGTGAGGATGCTCATGTCCTTGACGTCTCGCATGACTTCCCACGACGGGATATCGTACGCGGCCTTGGGCAGCTTCTTGAGCCGCGGCAGATTGCTTGTGCTGATGAGCACGTCGTACACATTCTCTGTGAAACGCTTGGCGGTGAAGTACGACGCCAAAATGGCGATCGACACGGGCAAGTTGAGACCGTCAGAGTGGGAGATCTCCATAATGATGACGGCGGTGGAGATGGCGTGGGTCACGCCCGACGAGAATGCGCCGGCGCCGATGATCGCGAACTCAAATGGCTCGTACTGCGTGCTCAGCAGATCAAAGGCGTTGATGGCCTCGCCCACGAGTCGCCCGAAAATGCCGCCGATCACAAACGTGGGCGTGAAGAGACCGGCAGGGATCGGAAGCACGACGCTGACGAGCGTGAGGAAGAACTTGAGCGGCAGATACGTGACGAGCGACCGCGACAAGAGCTTGCTGTCTTCGTCGTCGGCGTTTGGATTGCCGTTGCTGGACGGAAGTGTGAACGGCGTCTTCGTTTTGGAAAAGAGCGCCGCAAGAATGCGATGTGGCGAGCCGTGACGGATGAACCAGGCGCTATCGCCGTAGAACTCGGTCACACAGGACACGGTGGTGACGACAACCACGAGCAGCAGACGCTTGCCCAGCGCCGTCGAGAGCAGATTGCGTGCGGGGCGCTGCCACTCCCAACGGTCCGTGGCGAGAGCTGTCGGCTGAGGAGACCGCACGCTGTCGTCGCTGAAGAATTTGTCACGCAGCCGCACGAGAATGGAGATGCAATAGTTGAAAAAGGCGCCGCCTAGTCCGCACACGGCGCCCATGACGATGAACACCGTGAGGTCTCCGATAGAGAAGCGATGCAAGTCGGAAACGTCGGAAATGCCCATGTTGGAGTTGCCAAAGAGTCCGTAGCGCGTGTTGGACGTCACGAAGTTGACCAGCAACGCGCCGACGATGGCAGCGAAGAACGACCGCGGCAGCGTGCGCACCAGATAGAAGTTGGACGTCACTTCCACGCCGAACAGAACGCCGCCAAAGGGGGAGCCAAAAGTCGCGGCGACGCCAGCGGAGCACGCGCACGCGAGCATCTCGAGTCGCTTGGTCTCGTCATTGTTGATGCGCTGGAAGATCGACAGGTTCATCAGCACGCTGGCGAAACCGCACGAGATCATGATGAACGGACCCTCTTTACCAATGGACAGACCAGCCAGATACACAGCCACGAGGCCGACAATCTTAGTGACGATGCAGTGTAGCGACAGGTACTCGCTCATATCAACACCCGAGATCGCGACTTTCATGAAGGGGAGACCCGAGCCGGCAGCCTGCGGACACATCAAGTGGACCAGCACAGTCGCAAAGCTGGCAGCGAGCACAGCAGAGACCAGAAAGTACCGGAAGCCCAGGTCGGTGAGCTGGTTGTGATAGTCGGCGATCTTGACGAGCCAGAAGTCGATGAACAGCCCAACAAACGCCGAGAAGAGACCGATGGCCATGAGCAGCGTGGGGCTTTGGAAGAGCACGAAGAGCCCACGCACGCCACGCGGATACTTGGCCACGTACACGGAGTGGTAGTCGTCGTCAAACGCCGAGGCCTTGATGTGGGAGACTGTGGAGTGCGGCTCGTACTCCTCCGCTGGGTGCTGCGGCTCGTTGCTCGGGTGGCGATCCAGCAGCGGATTCATGATCTTCTCCATCACAGCGACGCCTCTGGACACTGGAGACGACGAGCGGCGGTGGCGCAGACCCATGTGAGGACCCGGACCGCCATGGCCGTGGGTCGGCAGTCGGCCAGAGGGCAGAAGACTGGGGCTCTGCAGCAGATGCAGCGGCGTCGGCGAGCGGCTGCCGTTCGTGGCGCCGCCGTGGTCGCCGTTGGCAGACGCTCCTCGCCACGCCCAGCCGCCCACGGTCTCCTCATCCACGATGCGCGGCGACTGTGCGGCCTCGTCCACGACGGAGATGCGCAGCATGCGCTGGCGATCCATGGCTTGTGTCGCTTGTCGTCGGTTTCCGCTGATACTAAGTGCTGTTGTCACGCTGGACGAATGGGCTGGCGGTGGTTGCGGATCTGAGACGTGGTGCAGAAGAGCGGATCCATTGGCTGAAAAGGGGATTTTTTCAGTTAAACAGGACTCAGACTCAGACGCAAGGTCTTAGATACTGTGTTGAAGTCACTAAAATGAATTACCGTATTTACCGTATCTTGGGAAGATACGGTAATAGTGGAGACCATGACATACAATCCTAGGCGAGCTGCGCGATGAGCTTCTCGTACGCGGCGTTGATCTCAGCCTCGCGGGCCTGCTTGATCTCTGGCGTGGTCCAGTGCACGGGCGCCTCCACGACACTGATCGCCATGCTCATGCCACGCGTCAGTTGGCCGCGCGTGGCCGACTCATGCTCCGCGACCTCGTACGCGAGACGTTGGGTCTTGGCCAGACGCGTCTTGGCGCCTGGCTGCGTGTCCAGCTGACGCAGTGAGAAGCGAGGCAGGTGCGTGCTCGAGTACTTGAGCGGCTTGTACTTGACGAAGGTGTTCTTGCCGGCGAGGCCCTCGACCGACTGCACCACGAGGTGCGCCTCGTACGACAGCTTGAGCTCGTGCACTGGATCGTAGATGCGAGCCACACGCGTCGGGTCCAAGTCGCAGCTCATGCCTTCCACTGGCAGAGTGGCGTAGATGTGCTGCACGGCCGTCTCGATGGCGAGCTCCGATGAAAAGTCCTTGCCCACGCGACGCGCGTTCTCGTGCAGTGGGTTGCCCAGCAGTTGCTGGAACGCCGTTACGAGCTTGGACGCACTCACGGTCTCCAGCTCCAGCGAGTCCGCACCCACTCCGGCCCGCGTGAGCGCCAGGCCCCACATACGCTGCGTGGCGTTGCGAGCGACGACGCAAGATGGCACGCCTTCACTGAGCCAGGAGGCCGTCACGGAGCCGTCGCCCCAGTGGAGCGCACCGGCGACGACTGGCGTCAAGATCTTGATAGGAGTGGACGAAGGCACTTCCAACACGACCTTGGAGCGGTAAAGAGCGACGGTCTCAGCCTCCTCCGCAGTCTGGAAGATGACACGAGCGCCGGCTGAAGTCGCAGCGGACTCGATCTCTTCGATGAGCTTCTCCACACGGTGCGAGGACCAGTCACCACGCACAACGCCGAAGTAGAGCACTGGCGTCGACGCCTCAGCGACGAACGCCTGGATCGTAGTCGCAATTGGCGCGTGCTCGGCGATCACAGCCTCTTCATCGTTGTCGTGGAGCTTGACGAAACCAGCGACGCTAATCTCGCTTCCCCAGTCGGTGGGCTTGGGCAGCAAGTTCTCATTCCACAGGTACGAGTGCGGGATGCGCCAGTCCGCCAACGCGTTGCGGCGACTAGTGGCGCCGAAAAGACCAAGCGACGAGCGGAAGCTGTCCAGCGTGTCCTTCAGTCCGTTCCACAACAACGTGTCGATGATGTCGAACGTGCCGGCGTTGGTGGGGGTGTACTCGTACGGGAACGTGAACTTGGTGGCCTTGCTAAGCAAGTGAGGGAAGCCCTGCGTGCGCGAAAGCGGCGTCGTGCTCACGCAGTGTAGTGGCACACCGAGACGCTCGGCGACGATGGTCTGGCCAAAGACAAGTGGGTGCGAAATGATGGCATCAGCACGGAACTGGTGGCCAGGAGCCAGCGGATCCACGTCCACACAGGCAGGCCAAAGTGAGAAGACAAGCGCCTTGAGGTCCTCCGCTTCGGGGAACTCCGCCTGAGCCTTACCGAGGCTGAAGAAACCTCGCTTTTGGTTCTGGTTCTCGTACTGGTGCATTAAGTACTTGCTGACGGTCGTCGCGTGGCCTCCCAGCGGGTAAAACTCGAGTCCAGCGTTGGTGATGCGGTGGCGGAAGTTCTCGTTGGTCGCGATACGAACGCGGTGACCGTCAGCCTTCAGACGCAAACCGATGGCGACAAATTGCTCGACGCTGTCGCTCCACGTTCCGGTCGTGAGCATACAAATATTCAGCTTCAGAGTCGGCCGTGGGCCGGCGCTCGAGAACACTGATCCAGCTTCCGACACCACGCTCAGAGTCGACGCATCAGAGACCGAGCTCGACGTGGAGTCGCGCGGACCCGACGTCACGACGCGGAACGCTTCGTCATTGCCTTCGTCAGCCTCACGCTTAGCCACGATCTCCTTGAACTTCAAAGTGAGCTGCTGGCGTTCCTCAGTCGTCAACTGGATCGCCACTTGGCCACGCTCCGATTTCTTGCGCTCTTCCACGCGCTCGTCATCGTTCATGCTCGCCGTGTGGGCCATCGTCTTGTTCTCAAGCCAGACGCTGCCCAGTTTGCGATCCTCAGCACCGCGGTTCTTGTTGTAGTGACCAGTTGCGATGTGATCCGCAAACTGCGCAACACCTTGAATCGGGCGGATGAAGAGACCCTGGAACACGCCCTTGGTGAGACCGATCACCGCACCAGTAGCCCCTTGCTCTCGGTAGCCCTGAGCGGGCTTGATGAACACGTCCTTCACGCCGCTTCCCAGCTCGTGAAGAAGAGCGCCAGCGCCAGACGCCACACCCTCAAGAGTCGATTCCGGACCGCGAGCAGAGTAGTCAACACAGTGGTAGTCGATAATGTCGTCCGGAGAGTTCTCGTGGCGACATGACACCACGTACTCGCACTCGGAGCACAAGCGGACCCGGTCCTTTTCACTCCACTTGGTCGCGAGTTGCGTGGTGCACACCTCACAGCGCATCACCTTCAACGGCATGTGGCGGTAGAAGCACTTGACAGCCTCAGCCACACCATCCTCGGCATCCATCACAGCACGAAGCGCCTCCGCACGCTGACGAATCTCCGGCTGCTGAAGCTGCTCGAACGCACTACGGAGCTTCTCAACCGTCAGTTCTGTAATCGGACATGGCGCGACGCCCACGCCCGTCTTCACGACCGCTCGCCCCCAGAAAGGCTGGTCGCCGAAGAATGGCACGATGAACGTCGGCTTGCCCGCCAAAAGACCCGCAGCAGTCGTACCAGCACCACCATGATGCACCACCGCAGACACGCGAGGCATCAACCAGTCGTGCGGACAGTTGCCC
>JAADXE010000214.1:0-38852 GCA_023337545.1 Pythium coloratum
CGTCGCTGCACCACAAGGCCGACGAAGGCGCCGAGTGGCGCGCCAGACGCTTCCGCTTCGCCAACCACGCGCGCAACCCCATCAACCAGTCGCACCAGTACGACGCGCTCTTCGACAAGCAGGAAAACCAGGGCGTGAGACTTTAGAAAGGCAACCTCACTTCAACTACCAGTATACTTATTCAACAATATCATGGGTTGAGTGTAACCCTTTAGATCTGAGTCTAGCGTAACCCTGTATAATACCATAAACTACTCATATGGACTCCACTATTTTGCAAATATCCGCAAACGACGCTTGGCAAGTGATCACGCGGCACGATCACAAACCGACGAGCTCAATGCCCATGCGGACGGCGCCATCGCAGCGCTCTATGGGCCCTACGCGAGTGTTCGACACACGTCCAATGCGTAACCATGTGTCTACGACGTTCATGCTCCTCATCGCGGTTGTCGTGACTTCCATCGCGTCGTCTGCAGGCCACACGACCGCGTCATCGTCGTCGCCTATAGAGATCCACCGTCGCCGCGAATGCAGCATGGAGCGGCTCTGGGAGACGGCATTCGCCCACGCTGACACCACCGCGGACTCGCTATTCGATCCTCAGCACTCTGAGGGTGATTCCGTTGCTGTGTGGACACGTGGGGACTCGTGCAGACCCCGTAACGCCTCAGCGTCCGCCGTCGCTGACTGCTTCTCCGCCGCTAACGTCGCGATCGCGGACGGCGCGCTGACGCTGAATGCGTCGGTAGCAGTCAGCAGCAGCGTGAATGCCTCTGTGACGCTCCCTCAGCCGTTAGCAGAGGCGGACACGACCGCTAACAAGGCTCATCGCCTGCGACTCCACGCATACTTCCCTGTACGTGTGAGCACACACAACATATGCATAGAGTGACATTCTAACCTAGTATCTACGTTTCTTACAGGCGAGTGGCTCCGCTTCCAACGCCACGGCCACACTGTCGCTTGCTTCCAACGTCTCTGCGTCGCTGACTCTTGTGAGCCACGCGAACGGCACTCGCGTGCTGCTTCTGGACGTCCAGAGCCCATCGCGCAGCGTCACCATTGAGCTTACACCGCCGTGTCCGCTGGATCCAGCAGTGACCAAGAGCCACGTTGTAGATATCGAGTGGGAGGCTGCCAGCGCGTCCTTCCGGTGGATCCGCTGGCACTGGGACGGCCACGCACTGTACGAAGTGGGCGTCGCGATGCTAGCAGCGACTGCTCCACTCAACGTCCGTCTTTCGCTGTCTTCAGCCGCCAAGGCGGCAGCTGACGCGACGGTTTTCCGTGTGAAGAAGCTGGAGATCCAGCGAGTGGTCAGTGGCCAAGACGTCAGCGTCTGTCGGCCACGAGTGATCCACGCAGCCGCCAACTGCCGTCCTCAGCACCAGCGTACGTGGTTGTTGTATCGTATTCTCGGTAGCTAATACAGCCTGACGATACTCACCCTCCGTGATGTGATCTTCAGACTTTGAGCCGCGGCTGGGCGACGACCAGGGCTACCTCTCGCTAGAACAGATCTACGACTTCGTGCGCGCGGTGCCCTCGCGGTTTCCTCCGCAGCTCACGAGAATCGAAGAGATCGGCGTCTCCACGGAAAACCGGTCGCTGGTTGCTCTCTGCGTCGGCGCCTGCGCAGAAACAAACACCAACGCCAGCGACGTCACGCCGCAGATCCTGTTCACGGGCATGCACCACTCGCGCGAGCCCATCTCCATGATGAATCTCGTGTACACTATCGACTTGCTGGCGCTGGACTTTGCCAACGGCGACGTGGACATGACGGCGCTGCTGATGTCTCGTCAGCTTTGGTTCGTGCTGGTCGTGAATCCCGACGGCTACGCGCGAAACGAAGCGCTCGAGACGTGGGCAAACCGCCGCGCCGGCCAGCGCAAGAATGCCCGCACGCAAGGCGGCTGCACCACGAACAAGGCGGACGTCGGTGTGGATCTGAACCGCAACTACGACATTTGCTTCAGCGAGGACGAGGAGGGCAGTAGCACCAACCCGTGTGGCGAAGATTACCGAGGCCCAGCGCCGTTCTCGGAGCCCGAGACGCTCGCGATCAAGCGCTTCGTGGAACGCGCGGGCTCGCACTTCACGGTCTCACTTAACTACCACTCGTTCGGACGGTACTTTAACGTGCCGTTCGCCTGCAAGGCGATGGACACGCCGCAGGGCAAGGACCTGCAGGTGTATCAAGACTGGGCCAAGGAGATGACGCGATTCAACGGGTTTCAGTACGGGCAGCCGTGGAAGGACGACAATTTGTACTCTGTGAACGGCGAGACGAGCGACTGGCTGTGGGCCAAGCATGGGATATTTTCCATGTCACCGGAAGTCGGACCGGCGTTCTCGACACCCATTGACGAAGGCTTCTGGCCTCCAAAGGAGGATGTACCAGCACTATCAGTGGAGCTTCACTACTCGAACCTCGTGGCTGCCAAGCTTGCTGGACCGATCAATGAATTCATCGTGGCAAACATCACTCGCGAGCCGGCCGCGGATGACGACGAAGGCCTCTCGGCGCTTCTTCGCGTGAACTTGGAGCTTCAGAACCACGGGTTGCGCACGGCTCGTGACGTGGAAATCGTGCTCACGACGGCGCTCGAGGACGGAGGCGTCACGGACAAGTTCACGACCACAGCGAGAGTGAAGGCGGACGCATTGGGGACGATCCGTTCGAATTCATCGAAGACTTTGGCGGCATCTCGTTCTCTGGCGATCCCTGAAGCCGGTGTACTGCATCTGCTGATCCGCGACGCGCTGTCGTGCCAGTACATCCGCCTCACGACCTTCGCAGCGTCTAGTGACGCGACCTCCGTGGCGTACCAGCAGTGGCAACCAGTCGAACTGCCACTGTGTGGCGTCTGTCGCTCGCTGGGCCGCGATGAGGATGAGCTCAAGGCTCTTGGTCCAGCTCCTCAGTCGTGCCAGTCAGTGGAAGATCTCGTCCAGCCCGACGCGCTTGCAGTAGCCGTGTTGAAGTCGGAAGTCCGCGACCAAACGAATGACGAGGCGGACGTCGGCGACGAGGAACGTGACGCCAAGTCGGAAGAGCCAATCTCGTCGCCAGCCTTGACGCCGGCGACTACGGCAGCACCAGTCACCGCTGCCCCCACGACCATCACGCCTGAAACACCAGCGCCGACCACCACCACGCCAAAGCCCTCGCCGACTGCAACGTCGCCCCCACCTACAACGACTGCGCCGACTCCATCACCGACCTCGACTGCGCCTCCGCCGACCCCCACGACTGCTGAGCCAGTCGACGACCTGCTCAGCGCCGCCAAGACCTCGTCCTCAGCCTCGTCGTTCGCCTCCATCACGTCGTTCGTGTCGGTGCCGATCCTGGCGTCGGTCTTCTTCGTGCTCCTCCTCATTGTGCTCGTCGTTATGCGGCGTCGCCGTCGGCAGTCAGGAGAGCCCGTGAGCACGAACACATCAGGGTTTTCAAAAAAAAAGGGCGGAAGCAAACGCAAGACCTACGTCAAGGTCATGAACGACGACGAGGACGCCGACGAGGACGACGACAGCCACCACACAGCACGCAGCCCACGTTCTCGAGGGCTCCGCGGCGGCAGCAGCGACGACGAAGACGCCGAGTACGGCCGACGACGCAGCCCCGCGTCGCCATCCTCGACCACCAACAAGCGAAACGCCGCGAGTGACGACGACGAACTCGTGTAGTTTTCACAATCTCCATCAACTGTTCACTTTATACTCGGCCTCCTTTCCGTCGGGATGCCCCCACTTTTGATGTTCTGCTCTTTTGACTAACCCACCGCATGCTGAACTACTCTATGCTGGACCCTGAGGGGTCATGGCGTCGAAGATGCTGTCCCAGCCGAGCCCCCAGTTCGCGAGCACGTCGTCCTGCTTGTTGTCGAGATGCTGCAGCTTGGAGCGCAGGTACATTTTGATCTCGCGACGTAGCGACTCGCACGGCGTCAGCATGTCCAGCGTCAGCGGCTCGCGCGTGAACGGATCCATGCGGTTGGCTGGTGCGGACAGCAAATGGCGCTCGATCACGGCGCGATCCACAATGTTGCCCGACGGCAAACGCACAGGGTCGGTCATGATCGTGCTGAGCAGCGGATCCAGGTACTCGTCCGGGATGTCCGACAGGATCTCGTCCGTCAGCGCCTGCAGCTTGACCATATCCTGGCAACGCTCGAGCACTTCCATGTACAAGACCATCCACGACGTGCCCACGTACTCGTAGTCCGATTCGTCCACTGCTGTCGACGCGTCGAACGCTCCTCGGTGCAGCAGCTCACGGCCGTTGATGAAATTCTCGGCCACGAAGCGTCCGTCCTTCGCGAGAGCTGAAATGAAGCGGTTGCCCAACAGCCGCACGAGCGCTCGCTGGCGCTTGACCGTCGCCTGCTGCGGTGGGCCGACAAGAGACGAGTTGGCATCGGTTGCTAACGACGTCAGCGTCAACGCCGACTGCTGTTCTAACATCGCCAGCGCCGCATTCTCGTCTAGTTCCTCTTCTGGCGCGTCAGGGGCAATGTCGTACTCTTCGTTGTCGTCCTCTCCGTCTTCCGGTGCCGCTTCGCCGAGCCAATTCGCTATGTTGCGTGCGTTATGAGCAATGTGGCCTTCACCAGCATCCGCTCCGAGGTACTGGGCCGATTCCATGCGGACCACGGACCGGTTAAGCAGCCAGCGGTTGTACACGTCCACGTCACCGATGTATCGAAGCATCGAATCGCCGCTTTCCTGGACCAGACTCCAGTACTGCGACGGTGAGACCGTGGCAGCACTCTTATTGTTGTTGGTGTACGACGCGCGGCCACCACAGCGAGCGACGAGAATCACGAGATGCGCGTAGAGACGCTTGCTGTCCTGAAGGTGGTGCCACGTCGAGTCCAGCGTCTTGTCCTTGAACGCCGACATGATGCTCGAAAGCAAGAAACTTGTCGTTCGCGTGCACTGGTCCACCAACTCGGTCTTGAGCATCGCGCGCTTCAAAGGCGTGAACTCTGCCATCCACGATAGCAGCTCCACGACTTCCACGAGCGTGCGCATGGCGATCCGCAAGTGCTTCGAGTGCAATGCGATGTAGCCATCAAGCATCGAGGGCCGGAAAGGCAACTGGATCTGACGCCCTTCTTGGAGCGCGACTCGGATGTCGGCCAGCTGGCCCAGCACGCCCACCTTGGCATTTCCTTCCTCCGACATCTTCGCTGCGTCGCTCCAAAGCCCAATGATCAGCATGCTGACTTGGTTCGCGACCCGCGACTCGCTGTCTGCGTCCACGTCCGGATCATTGGGAGAAACAGCGCGCTCAAGAGACGGGTTCCTTGCATGGAATGCGCGCACCAACGCCAGTCGCTGGTCCGTGAACTGCCACATGTATCGCAACAACAGCACCGTCGTCACGCGAATGCCCACGAAACCCCACAGCAAATGATCTCCGCTGCCCGCGTTGTTGTTAAACACGAGGCCATTGTTGCGGATGTGGTAGCCCTCCATGTCTTCGTGGAATTGGAGCACCGCTCCGACAGCAAAGACCTTCAGCACCTGGCAGCGTTGGAATGCAGCACGCACGATACTCACGAGCTTGGTGTTCTTGCCGAAGAACGCCACGAGCGCCGACAGAGCCTTGGCTGCCTGAACTCGCAAATGCGGGTTCTTCGTGCATTTGCGGGTTGCCACCAGTTGCACGAGCATCACCGTCAGCGCCTCGAAGATGTCGAGCTGCTCATCGAAGCGGCTCAAGAGCACGTCCGAGTTCTGAAAGTCGACTCCACCAAGGCCAGGCTTGCCGCCGCTCGAGCCGTCAAAGGTCAGCACGTGGACCATATCGCACACGTCGAAAAAGAAGTGCTCAGGAAACGAACTGAACGTGCTCGAATAGTCGGTGACGATCACAGCAAACGCGTTTTGCGTGGGCGACGCAAGCTCCAGCAGCCAGCGGCACGTTTTCGAGTAGAAGGCGATCATGTCCAAGACGTTGGTCGTCTCCAGAAGATGCATTTCAGCCATCAACCGCGTCGCGCCGAGATCTGCAAGGCGCGCCTGGCTCGCCGTGTAGTGAGCCGACAATTTCGGAGCTGGAGGTCGTCGCGACGGAGGAAGCAGTGCGAATGGCTGCTGCTCGTACTTTCGCTTTTCGGCCTCGACTCGCTGCTCTTCACACGCACAGAATGCCCGCAGCTCGTGCATCTCTCTCGTGACCGCCACGAACTTGGAAAACGAGTGGATGGGGCCAATGTGGAGTGCTTGGATCGTCATGTACACGAGCTCGGTCTCGATATTGAGTCGCTCTCGCGGGTAGATACACGCTTGGTACACCAGATTGCTAGAGTACAGCGCACGCGCACACGGGTTGAGGTTCTGGCGCCATGCTCGTGTGATCCCCATGTAGAGATGGCCGGGCAGGTGGGCTCGATTTGGGTGTGGGATGCGTTCTTCGCGCTCCACGCACGGCGAGCACACAAAGCGCGGGTCCAGACAGTTCGAACATCGATAAATAACGTCAAAATCGTCGAGGTGGACGTCACACTCAGCGCAGCGGAAATCACTTGCAGTCGACTCGGCTGTGGCTGTCGGGTCGGCTTCTTCGTACGTGAACGGTCTCTGGTCGGTGAAATCGATTGGCAGAAAGTGGTAGACGGCAATGAGCGGCACAGGAAGACTCAACCGGTAGAACACGTGGTCGGTACGATGGATCAGGGTCTTCGCTGCATCGTTCTCGTCGCTCGTGCCCGCGATATTCTGCGTCGACGAAAAGGCCTGTGCGCAGAAAAGCTCGTAGCATGTGCTGCAGATGTCGGCGTCAGCGCACATCGCGCACTTGTACCGGGGACCGACAAAGTCTGCACCGTGGCAGTGGTCACATAGCACACCGGAGTGCTTATTGGTCAGTGGGTAGTAGTAATCCGACGCTGGTGACGACTCTGGATCTTGGGCAAGTCGTTCCAGCAGTTCTCGATCGTTCGCTTGAATTCTGAGGTCGTCGGCTTCACGCTGCCTTCTTTCCGCTTGCTCACTCAACGATCGTAAGGATTCCGGACGTTCCAGATACACGCGGCGAGGTAGAAAACTCTCGTGGTACACCGTGTCGATTCGTTGACGCTGGGCACTGGTTTGAAGCATAGGCAGCACGATCTCGATCAGAGCGACCGTGAGGTTGATGAGGACGCCGTCGTACAGATCACCCGTGTTATGGCCCGAGTTGCGTGTGACGTTCAAGCAGCAGATCATTGTGCCGAGGTAGGTGAGCGTGGCTTGCACGACGAACGGGTCTTGAGTCTTGTCATCCAGCAAAAGTCCCAGAAGCTGTGCCAGCATGGGGCGCATCACGTGATATCCGTCCAGCCACTGCAACGTGAGTGCGTTAGGCGACCCGCTGCGTCGACTATCTGGCATCAGGTTGATTTCACCGGGTTCGTCGCTCATGCTCGTCCACCACATGAGCGGTCCCAGAAACGACCCGAGCCGCATCTTGGCGCTGGAAATATACAATGGCAGCCACTCCAACGGCTCCTTCGTGATGAAGACGCGCGCGAAACCCGGGATCATGAACATCTCCACGATCATCTTCATCATCGGCACCATTTCTTCACTGCGGTACAGCAGCAGATCTTGAAGCCGATCGCGTGCTGCAATGGCGAGCTTGGGCGCGAGCGACGCGAACAGCAGCGGGTCTTGGGCTTGCACGCGACGCAGCACAAGCGGCAGGAACGCGTCCACTTGAATCTTGCGACTGGCGAACGGCTCCCGTGCAATGGCGACCTCTTGGAGCTCGGGCGCGGCGTTCGGGATGCGTGTGAAGCACTCTCGACACAGCATGAAGTCACAGGCGGCACAGCGGAACACCAGCACGGGTCCGCCGGCGTTCTGCGTCTCCCACGACCGCGTGCACTTGGTGCACGACCAGCGGCTCTTAGTGCGGAAGATCCGCTGCGCCGTCGAGCAGCAGAGCTTGTGGGCGTGGAACGCGTGGAACGACCCGACCTGCGAGTAGAACTGCAGCAGCACGTTCACGACTTCGACGCCGCACGCCGCAGCTGCGCGGGAGGCCTCGTCATCCCCAGCGGCACTGGCCGCGTCCTCGAGCGGCGCACGCCACCACTCGTCCAGCAGCTTCACACCCACGTCTCCGATCGCCGACTCGACGTTCTCCAGCACGCGCTGCATTTCCGGGTCTGCTACTTCACTGTCATTGGGCTTGCCGTCCTCACGGCTCGCCATGTAGGCCGACAGACTCTGCAACACGCGCACGAGCGCGTCCACCAGCACGTCCTTGGACAGCGGCTCGCTGTCCACGCCGTCTTCTATTAGGAGACTTTGGCTTGAGACGTCGACGCCGCCTGTACTGGGTCTCTGGAGACGGCGCTTGCGGGACTGGCGCTGGCTCACGGCAGCCGCGCTCTGCTGCTTGAGCTCGTGCCACCACGCGGCGACGTCCACGCTCAGCGGCACGAGCGGCTCGTACGCGATTGAGACCGACAGCACGTTGACCTGCAGCAGCTTGCTCACCAACGACTGCTGGCGCTGCAGCGGCGTCAAAAAGCCCGCCGACGCCGCGTTCGACGGCTCGAAGGATCGCTGGTGGCGTGTGGACGTCCGCGGGGCCTGTGGCGTTGGTGTGGACTCACCAGAGACGCGTGAAAGTGCAAACATCCCCCGCGTCCGGTGACTTGCCAATGCGATTTCACAGTGATCGGCTTCCTTCCACGCAGCGAGCGGCGGCGCGATGGACAGCTCGAGACTTGCGTCGTGCGGCGAATCGGGTTATGTGGAAAGCGCGGAGCTGCTCGCGCCAGGATTGCGCGCAGACAGAGGAGCCCACGTGTCGCGTCGTGAGATGAGATGTGGGTGCGGTGCGGTGGTGACCGCTTTCCGCTTTTTTTCCGGACGAACGCGAGGGAAAGAACGGGCCGAAAGTGTTGGCGACTCGCGGTTTTCGTTGGCGTTTCTTGAGTTTTGTTGGCGATACCATGTACAGTGGGACATTGAAAAGTAACGATATGGAGTATCGTTAAGAACTCTGCTTTATGTGTTATCGAAGGTTTATGGGTCTAATCACCATATAACGCAGGTAATACAACACCTGCGAAAACAGAAACTCATATCCTTGATGTGGCATCCTCCCACTGAGTGAGATCTCAAATGGCGATCGGGTGGGCCGGCGATCTGGCTGCGACGGCCGTCGCGGATATGGAGACGCCACTGCTGCCACAACAGGGGAATGACGCCCTGCAGCATCTATCGGCCGATGCACTGCGCTCGGTGGTGGAGGCCGCCGCAGACGCGATCGTCAGCGAGGCTCAGGATGCCGAGTTATCGACGTTAGACGCCAACGCGGTCGCGGCGGCGAGCTGCGTGCTTGTGCGCTGTGCGCGTGAGGCAGTAGAAGGCGAGGCTGCAGACACCCAATACAGGTGCGTGTCTATGGCTGTATGAGCGAGGAGGTCTGAGTCCGATCAGCTGACTGGAGGCTGCATGGGGTGGGTTAGGAACATTTTACTGGATTGCGGGCTTCACGACGAAGAGCTCACGGCCAAGATGCTGCCGCTTCTCCAGAGGCAGGTGCCGCGAATCCAGGCGGTACTACGTGCGAGCAGTACGTGACGAAAGCAGCCCAGCATCTCCTACAACTCTTCAACTCAGCATGCGAGGAGCTTCTCCATGACCTGAGGATTGACTCTGTTCTGTGTATGCATGCAGGCTTTGACTTCGCCCAAGTGGTGAATATCTCGTGGCGATTGGACTACGTACTGCGATCCAGCTCCGCTGGTGATATCCAGGAGCCCATCTACTACGTACAGCTCAAGGTCCAGTCGCCCCAGGGTCCAGTGCGTGACGTTACATTCTCCTGCTCCGTTGTAGGGCTGCGGGACCTGGTGTATCGCCTGCAAGATGCAACAAATTCGATCGAGAAGATCGCGAGCGCAGTGTCAGCTCACAGCGCCGATCACCCACAGGTCTCTCTTGTGTAATCGCCTCCCTCTTTGATTATAATATATGATCGTTTGTCAAATGCGAGTTTCCCAACTAGGCTGTGAGTCTGTCCTAGTAGCGGTAGTTGTCGGTCTTGGCTACCACGACCTGTCCCTTCGACAGCAGCTCGATATCCTTCTCCAGCTGCGTCAGCTCCTTCTCAAACGTCTCCTTTCGTCGAACCTTACCGAGCGTGTCGAAGTTGACGTTGTGGCACAGCTTCTGGTACTTGGCGTTCACGTGGTCCCACTTGGCCTTGAGCGCGTCCACGAGTTGCTTGCGCTCGCGGTCGTCGATCGGCTCAATGCGAGCGCCATCCTCCTCATCCATGATGTTGTGGTTCTGGCGCACGAACTCCTCGATCAGTTCGTTCTCGCGTTCGATCTCGTCCTTGACCTGGTTTAGATACTTGGGCACTTGGCCGAAGTCTTCTTTCTTGAGGTACTGCGGCGCCTCCTTCGTCATGCGCGCACGATTGCCAGGCACAGCCAGAATCGCCTCCACGGCGTTTGCTGTGACGAAGTTCTTGGACGACTTGAGCCCCATGATTGGTTTCTCTTCACGCACTACGACGCTCGCCTTCTTAGGACCGGCATAATCAAACTTGCTCGCTGGATGAAATGAAAAAGTCAGTGACCAGCCCATCCTTACTGTATGTTCGACAGGCAACGTACGCTTTTTGGATGGGTCGACGATGGTGGAGCACCGCTCTCCCTTCTTCACGAAGCCCTTAGGATCTGGCTTGTCGCTGATGCGTCCAATCCCCTTGGCGCTTGCTCTTCGCTCCACAAACGTGTCGTCGCCGACATTCGAACCGATCAGACGCGTCTGACCCTGGAGACCGAATGTGCTTCCTGTGGGCGCAACACTCGGGTCGTGCTTGGACTTGTAGCGGTCTGGCTTGACTGGCTGCACGACGACACGCGGGATGAGGTTGTAGATGCACTCGTCACGCTGCATGGTGTTCAGCTTCTCAATGGTGCGGCTCCCTTGCGTACGAGGTGTCTCCTCCTGTGACTTTCAGCCCAGAAGTCCTTGCTTTAGACAGCGATGCCCTCAAAGAACGTTGCAATGCAGGCCCCACTGCTGCGTGGGCTTGGTGCTGCTATCATTAGAAGCAAACTCGACCTCAGCCGCGATCGCAGCCAAAGCTGAAAATAGTTTGGATGGCTACAGTTTCTACCGGTAGATGGCTACACTTCCAACCGGTACTTGAAGTGCATGGCTACAGTTTGTCACAAACTGTGGGTACTGGAAACTTTGCAACAAATGCTACGGCATCCTTGGATGACAACGTTGCGGCTGACCCATCCTTCATTGAAGTGAGCGCCTTAACTCTGTTCTCACACAGAACGAAGTGCTCTGTACAGTACTGTATGCTGAGTTTCTCCGAGAAGTTATCGAGTGGCGTCACGCCGACGAAAGGAAGCCGTTGGCAGTGCCAACGGCACGCCAACTTGGCACCCATGTGATATGGGCCATGTCCTTTCAGTTCGCTGCGTCACCTTGAAGGGCGCACAACTGCGCAAAGGATACAGTAACTTTTGCAGTCATCACTGGATGCACAACTCTCACTTGTTCAAACGAGGGAACTTGAGCTCCGATTTAAAGTAGCGGCCCGTCTTGCTCATCACGACTTGCGCCTGCGAAGCCTGGGAAGCTGCAAGTTCTCCTCGTGGATGTGCTGGTGGGTGCTGGATCATCACCCCTGTGTAGAGCGATGATGCGCCCGTGGTCGAGCTGCTGGCTGCTCGCACGAAGTTCTTCTTTTCGGTTCGCGGCTGGTGGATGTCGCTCGAAAGCGACTGATCCTCGCCCCTAATATGGAAGTTCTTTTGCACCGCGTCCATCACCGCGTCCTGCTTCGCTCGCCTTGCTGCGAGAATTTGCGCGCTCTGTCTGCGCTCTTGCTGCCGAAGGTTTTTGATGGCATCGCCAGCCATGAGATTCGATTGGCCGGTCAGCGACGTTTGCACGGTCGAGGCATCCAGTTGCAGCACTCGAGTGATCTCGTCGGTGAGTAGGCGATACTGTAGCTGCCGCCTAGGTGATCGTGGCTTCTTTTTGCTACAAGCAGCACCCTTGGGGAGGTGGTGCTGGATCACGAGGTTGCTTGACTTCTGTCGACTTCCTCCAGTTGCATTGAGGGTCGCACCAGTGGCCAACAAATGATGACGCAGGTCGTCGACGAGCTTGTCTTCTTGGTACATTGGCGGTAGGAGCTGGATGCAGAAAGCACAAACGCTCAGGAGCTGCTGGTGTTTGAGGTCTGTGCTGTTGCGCTGGCGAGTGAGACCGTCGAGGAATTCGTCGATGCCCTGGCGCACCTTCGGGTCCGCAATGGACGTGCGGTCGAGCAGCATGCGTCGCGAACGAAGGATATCCTAAGTATCGCATCAGAGCTTGAGAGTGAGTGGATATTGCGAGGTGGTATGTGATTTGTATGTGAATGCGCAGTACCGAAGCCGCGACATGGTCCCGCAGGCCTGATCCGTAGTATTGCTGACACAGCGAACAGAGCCGACTGAACACCACAGCTCCATGGACGTTAGCGCACACTGAGCATTTCATCCAGGGACAGCAACTTGGATCCTCACCTTCGCGCTGGGGAAGCCTCCATCGGAGATGCTTCGTCGGAATACGAGGTTGAATCAGAGAGCGACCGTACCCATAGTTTAGGTGGCCGTCCATAGCCATAAATAGGGACTGTGAACCCGCATGAATCATGGCACTTTGTAGAGAGATGAACACGGGCTTTGATTGTTTTATTGTCTGCTCACGACTTGGAAATCACAATCAGCTCATGAAAGTCATTGGGTTTCGCGTGTTGTCGGTCCAAAAGATCTGCTGGGAGAGGAGCCTCATCCATCAACTGAGTGGACTGAACCATGTTGAAGGCGTCGCCACGTTGTCGTCCTGATCAATGTCACACATTATGTGGTCCACACTCCGCGTTGCTGTATCGCAGTCAGCCTGACTGCGATACTCAATCAGGTGATTATGCTGGATTTAGTCGATTCCATTGGCCGTAATGGACAAGGACAAATCAAGTGCGGGTAGGGATACGGATGATTCTGCACCGGCGGCAAGCATCAACATCAGTAGTCGATGCCTGGCTGATTGTCTGATGCATCGTCACGCAAATCACAGCTTCAAAACCATCGGTACAACAAGGTAATCCCGCCGTTTATGCTGATAGCTGTGGGTGTCTGTGCGGTTTTCGCCTGCACCCACCCACGCTGATCACAAAACTATCTCACCACCAACGAGGACTCCATTTTGTCCTCAAAATGTCCCTAACTTTCAGTGCCAGTACGCTGACTTTCCAGGGAAGGGTTAGGTTTTATTAGTATGATATGATCTTGATTGGTACAAATACAAATCATCCCGTCTTGGCGTGACAACACCGTCCCTTGCTTCGAAAAACCCTATGCGCTGAGCTCGTTTCCGAGTGTGCTGAGAATTGCCGGTTGCTGTTCGGGTTGGGTAACGCTGGGCTGTCTTTTTGTCCATCCGGGTATTGGAAACTCGAGCTGTTCGCGACGCCGTGGATGGGATTGCGCCTCGCGGTCTAACGAAGACGTCCAATTTTGCAGTCTCCCTCTTGCTCGTCGTCGCGTGTCCGAACCAACGTTTATCCTCTCCAGTATTGGCAATCGCATCCAACTTCCAACAAACTTTCGCCAACTTTTTCCAACAACAACATTCTCCATCCTTCGCTGGCCATGGAAGTGGACCGCGGTCGTCAGGATGACCGCGACTCGTATGAGCAGGAGGACTTCGTGCCGTCCACGCCGATCTCCATGGACGAGCTGCAGCGCGCCGCGCTGATCTCCGAGCGCATCTCCAGCATGGACGCGCAGCCGCGCGCCGTCGGCCTCCACCACCACCTGCGCATGGCCGACGCGCACACGTACGCGAGCCACAACCACAGTGGACGCCCGAGCTACGCCGACGACGACACGCACAGCGAGCTGCGGCTGAGTCTGCCGCACCGCGCACACAACCACAACCTCAACACGCCGTACGTGCAGACGCAGGGTACGATGCTGGTCGCGTCATCGGCCAGAGGCGGCTTCCCCACGACGCCCACGACGCCGCACACGCCCGGCTCGCTGACGTACTCGCACGCGCCGCCCACGCCAACAAGCGACGGAGGAGGCGGTGGGTTTAACCGCCACCTGGGCTCGCGTACGTCGTCGGCGGCGTCGGCGCCTCCGTCGGCCGGCCTGGCCGTCGCGCCCAAGCCGCCGCTGTCGCTGTGGGCGACTGTCACGGCCCGTATGATGCTGACCAAGAAACCCAGCAAGAAGGAGATCTTCGAGGAGGAGCGGTTCAGTCTGCCCACGCTCGAGTCTACGGGAAGCCTCGACCGCAACCGTCGCCACGAGCTGCTGCGGTCCCAGCACACGTCGTCGACGCTGGGCGAAGTGGACGGCGAGAACCCGCACTACCAGTTCAACCAAAGCCAGCGCGTGGTGTTTAACCGCACGTTCGACGGCAACGAGCAGTACGACGTGTACTTTGCCTCGGAGTCGCCGGCCGTCGGCAGCAGCCACGCCGCGACGCTGGGCGTGTCGTCCGTGAAGGCGCCGCTGTCGGTCCACGACCGCAGCCGAGCCAACACGGATCACAGCGACGCGCGGCCCCACGTGCTCACGGAGGTGGGCGACTCGTTCATCGGCCTGCCCATCTACCGCAACGTCCACAAGAACGACCACGACCGTGTCACGGCCAGCTTCAAGGCGCGGTCGAGCCATCTCGCGGCGCCCGCCATCATCGGCCACACAGCAGATGCGGCGCCCCATGTGACTATTGAAGAGACGCAGAAGTACACGTTCGCGCTCGTGATGAACCACACGGAGGAGATCTACGCCATGCTGCGCAAGCGGTTCCCGTCGAAGTCGGCGGCGTCGATCCGCCGCGATCTCGACCACACGGTGAGCCAGCTCCAGCAAAAGTGCGTGCGTCGACTGATCCAGGCCGGACTAGGAGTCGTCGTACTGGAGAACGACATCTACGACACGGGAGACAACCGAGACAGGGACGAAGTGCAGGCCGCGCGGAATATCTGTCTGCTGATTGACCCGAAGAAAGACCGGTTCCTGCTCATGCACGAGTTCAAGCGAGAGATGGATGAGTTGGCGATCCAGGGCGGCGACTCGACGGGCCGCATGGCCGAGGAATCGCTGGACTCGATCCGAGAGATGTGCTTCTCGCCGGCGCTGGAGCTCCAGCTCACCCACAACATCATCGAGAACGCGTTCAAGGACTATGAGAAGGAGGACTGGCTCGTGGACGTGAACCGAGAGATCACCGTCAAGGATATCGTCAAGCAGTGCTTCCCGCTCCACGATCGCCTGTTCAACAAGAAGTTCTTCGCAGAGTACCGCAAGCACACGTTCGACCTGCGGCTGCACAAGGCGGCGACGGGTAACAGTGATCGTTGGGCAGTCGAAGAGCTTCGACTCCACTTCGGAGAGCGCGTGGCGTTCCTGTTCGCCTTCATGCACATTTACACCAAGCACTTGCTGCCCATCACCGTGTTGTGCGTGTGCTACTACCTGAGCTTCCGCTTCCTGCAAGGTCCAGTGTGGCGGCAGTATCTGCAAGGCCTCGCCGTCATCGGCTTTGGTGTCGCTGTGTTCTGGGGGCCGTCGTTCCTCGTGTGTTGGGAGCGTGAGACGCGTATCCTCGTGGAGAAGTGGAACCTCACCAAGTACAAGAACACCGTGTACGAGAAGAACGACTCGAACCCCGACTTCCAGTACATTTGGGTCAAGAACGAGCTCACAAAGGAGATGGAGAAAGTGCCGAAGCAACGCAAGAACCACTGGATCCAGCTCACGATGTTGTTCTACGTGATCCTGTCCGCGATGATCCAGTGTGTGTGTCTCGTGCCGTTTATCCAGTGGTATGTGTATGCGAAAAATGCGCCTCAGTGTACAAGTTGTGAAGCCAACGAGGCCAGCGCGTCGGCGTACAAGTGTATTTGGTTCATCACGTGCTTCGAATCCGTCGACTCTTCATTGGGAACCGATCGATGGATCTACATCCTCATCCAGGGCATCATGCTCGGCCTGCTCATCGACATCATCTTCTTCGAGGTCTTCAACTGGATCTCCGAAAAGTTTGTTCGCTGGGAGAACTACGCCAAGATGTCGGACCACGAAAACCGCCTCATCCACCGTCGCTTCGTGTTCGTGTGGAGCAACTGGTTCTTCTGGTTCCTCTTCATCGCGTTCGTGTATCTGCCGTTCGGCGACATCTTCCTCAAATACCTTCGCCAAGTCGGACTCGGCGTGCTGGCACCTTACGACTGGGACCCGACTCTGCTGACGCTGGACACACTGTTTGTCACTCCGCTCGTGGTCACACAGTTCCTGAACATGCTGCTCGAGACGTTCGTCCCATATCTGATCCGTAAGCTGCGTGGCCGCCCCGTGACCTGTCGCAAGTCGTCGCCCATCGCATGGTGTATGAGCAAGATTAAGCGCCGCATTAAGGAGAAGGCCTCAGAAGATGTCCCTCACAACAATCAAGTCGCGTCGCGCTACATGACTGCGAAGCGGTTGGTGCAGCTCGTGCGTCAGAAGACGGGGTTCAGTGTTCCAGTCATGGCGTGCTCGGATGATTGCAACCAGTACACTGCGTACGAGATCATTGCCGAGTCCAAGCTGCCGATCTTCGACCCGATGCTCGACTACTTGGACGCGTGTATCCAGTTCTCGTACGTGATCATGTTCACTGTCGTGTGGCCGCTGCTGCCGTTCCCAGCGTTCTTCAACAACCTGCTGGAGGTGCGTGGCGACGCCTTCCGCCTGCTGTTTGCCCAGCGCCGTCCAATGCCGCGTCGTGATACTTCGATCGGCGAGTGGGCTACCGTGCTTTCGTACGCCAACATCATCGGCATCACCGTCTCCATGGGCTTCATCGTTGTGTACCAGTGGGGCTACTTCAAGACCAACTGTAACTATGTCTTTGCCGACGGCGACATGGTGCCGTTCGGCACGATCGACAACACAACGTTGTCGGATCCGTCGACATGCCACAACGGCAGTGGCCAGGACAAGTGGATGATGGTGCAGATCGTGATCTTCGTGTTCCTCGAGCACATCGCGTTCTGCTTCCGTTACCTCGTGATGCAGGTCGAGAAGACGCCGTCCGCGATTCGTTCATCGGGCTACCAGCGTCTCAAGAAGATCCACATGCTCACCAGTGCGCGTGCGGCGCGTTCCTCCCAGTTTGAGTACATCCAGAAGCTCAAGAAGGTGTTCGACAAGTACGACTCTGAGTTTGACGGGCACCTGCGTGAGCCAGAGCTCATTGCATTCCTGGCCGAATGGATCTGCAAGCACCCAAGCGAGTTGCTGCCATACTCGAGCATCATCTTCCGCTACATGGACAAGAACGGACTGGGCAAAGTGCCCTTCTCGACGTGCTGCCTCATGCTTCAGCACGTGAACCACGACCGCTTTTTCTCGTGTCTGCTGGGGCTCTACGACCCGCTCAACGGCGAGCTCAACGAAGACATCCGCAATGCCCACGACGGTCTCGAGCTGCGGCGTGTGATGAGCGAAGTCTCGAGCGTCGTCTCGAATCGGAACAGCATCAGCAGCGTGCTATCGGGCGGAGGTGGTGAGATGCGGCAACGTAACTCGTCCTTCTTCTATGTCGGCTAAGAAAGAACGAAGACGCGATCGCGACAGGAGAGACCAAGGAGAGAGGCCGGACGGTAGGACTGAGCCGGTATCACAAGTTTTTGTGGGGGAGTTCGAATTTATCTAAGCTGATTGAGATTATTAGTGTTTTTGAATCTCATCGCGCGTGGCGTTTCGTCAATAGGATTGCTTGAAGCCATAAGGTTGTTTTGCCTACGGAATGACGAGTTTATTTGGGGCGTCAGCCATCACGGTCTCAGCTTTGGCCATTCCACGCGATGATGGCGGCTCCTGTTACTGTATGAGGACCTGAGCTGCTGCAGTCGGCCCGCTTTAGTCTCAGCCTCTGTCGCCAGCGTCGCAGGCCTTCACGCTGAGTCAAAGCAGCGAATCCTCGTGCCGTCTCGAGCTGCGATTGATCGTGCGAGCCAGACGCGATCCGCCACACAACTCGCAACGGCACTCAACGACCAAGATAGTCAACGCGCTTTTGATCAACTTGACAGCGAGCCCACTGAGCAGAGCCTCCGCACCGCGGTGGTCGTTCGCATGCACATGCGAAGGCGTGCGTGCAGTCGCTAAAGATATGCACCAAACCCAAATATGCCATTCATCTACGCGGCGCCAGCCTCCATCAGCCTCGTAGGCAGCGGCCCAGAACGTGGCGTCAGGACGAACGGCTTGACGTGCGCGCATGCGTGCGACTGAGGAGGCCGGTAAGTCGCGAATGGGACGTGAGGACCGTCAACGCTCTCGGTTTTGGCTTTGGCGTGTTGTGTTGTGGCGTCGCCACGTCTACTGATGGTCGCTCGCGAATAAGCTTTTGGAGCGGTCGCTTGCTTGCCACCATTCGACGAGTTCCGTGCTTCAACACACCTCCCCCCCCCTGGGCAGCTAGCTCGCTCATCGATCCTTCGACGGCCATCACTGTGAGCTGGATGACACAACCGATCTCACCGTCCGCTCCGTCCACTCCTGGCTCTGTATCGCCACTGTCGTCAGCCGCGTCGACACCAACAGCTTCTCCTTCATCTTCCTCACCGACTTCATCGTCCGCATCAACCGACGCGTCGACGCGCTGCCGATACAAGACCGGCCGCTGCTCCAACTCCCGCGTGGTCAAGCCCAACGGCTCACTGCTACTTCTGTGCGAGTACCACCGCGACCAACAGAACCGTACGAAGAAGCGCAGCGACATGAAGTACCGCCACCACCGCGCCAAGAAGCGTCAGATGGAGAGACTGCAGCCTTCGCACTCGCGCTTTTCAGCCATGAGCTCAGCCCACGAGGCACAGCGACTACCACAGCCTGCACCGATCACCGTGGCGGCCTCGCGTCCCCACATCACAACTCCTTCACCCGCCACTACATCCACCCCACAGACCCTCTCGCCAATCGTGAGCACACCGACGATGCTCTCATCATCGTCCTGCTCAGGCAAGCAGCCTCTCCACACGCCTGGGTCCGTTTTGGCCAAGCGAGGGAGTCTCAGTTCCTCCGTTTGCAAGAAGTCCACGCTGTACAAGATCAGCAGCGGCTTACGCTCAGCCGCCATCGGCTCGCGTATCTCCCCAGGCAAAGCCCGCATGGGAGCCCTTCGCTCACGAGCTCTCGTCGGTGCATTTGGCGTGAGTCGCCGCGATATCGTGGCCATGGCGAGCCCCCACAAGCCTCACGGACCTTCAAGCCTGCCTGGGACGCCGATGACCCACAGGTCGGTACCTGGGATGCCACTGACGCCCACAGTCGGAGCCGCCAACACGATCTCACTCGTCACACGGACAAACGTGACCCCAGCACAGAGCCACGTCAATGCGAGTAGCTACTTCCACCGCGAGGCACCACAGCCGCCTCCGCTTCAGTCCGCCATGGCGTTTACGCTTCCGTCGCAGCCGTGCCTCAGTCCGTTGAGACACATCAGTCCATGGGCTGCACGAGGCATCAGTGCGTGGCAACCGGACGACGTGCAGCTCCTCGAGTACTTCATCCTGTGAAGATCGAGTTGCCGCCACCACTCGTGGTGGATGACGACGTCCTACTTCTGAAGACCCACCCACCCGACCAAACCAAACCTATTTATCCGTGTGACCCATCCGCCGCTGCCATTAGACGACAGACAGCGGCAGAGCGAGGAGTCAATCCTGAGTGTTACATTTTCATCAACTCGAATAGACATTTGCCATTTGCATGCATTCGATTCCACAACGTCCTCACCCATCGAGCTTTCGGACCCTGCACTCCAGGCTGGAGAGTGCACTGCACTACACTGTCCTGCAGCTTCCATCCGCGGTTCTGCAACTTGCAACTGGCTGGCAGACAACGCAAGCCAACGACGATGACGTACGCGAGCCAATCATCGCGACCGGCGAGCGGACGAAAGTGGACCGACGTGGTTAGTTGAAGTCAGTACATGGCTACTTTCTGGCCCTGAATGCATCCACCGGCGATCCAGCATGTTGCTGATTGTGCTGCTAAATCAGTATATGGATGCCATCACAAACCATCCATCAGCACCTCATGGTCTCTGCAATGCATCCGACCGCAAATCCACTTTTGCACGCAGAAGCGAAGCCATCGAAAACTAGTAGGAGCGGATCTGCCATGGCGTCGGACATTCAGCAGCCACAGGAGACCACGCGCTTGCTGCCCGTGACGGACGCCGCGCGCCAGAAGCCGACGGCGTCGCGTCCGCACCACCGGTCGATCATCCTCAGCGTCTGCTCTTTCATCCTCACGGCCGAGGTACGCCACGTTCGAGTCACCCATTTCCAGTACTGCAGGCAGCCCTGTTCACGATATGACTGCCGTATTATGTGTAGTTCTGCGTGTGTCTCGCGTCGGCGACGCTCACGGGATCCCTTCCGATCTACTTCCGCAAGCACCTGGGCTTCGACAGCGTCACGGCGACCGAGCTCAACAATGCGCTGCAGGCGCTGTTCAACCTCACGCCCATCATTGGCGCATACCTCGCCGACAAGTACATCGGCCGCTTCAACACGTACGTGGTCTTGGATTTCCTCATAGATCCTAGCCATTGTTCTAATACGACTTTGTGTGGGTCTTGTTTTCCAGCATCGCACTGTCGTGCGTCGTGTACGTCCTCGGCCTCTCCCTGATCACGCTTGCGTCGACCGAGACCTTCGCGTCGCTTCCATTGTTCGTCTTCGGACTCTATGTCTGCGTGGCTCTTGGCGCTGGAGGCATCAAGCCCAACGTAGTCGTGCTCGGAGCTGACCAATTCAACCTGGACATCCCGGCCC
Source organism: Pythium coloratum (assembly GCA_023337545.1). Taxonomy (NCBI): domain Eukaryota; phylum Oomycota; class Peronosporomycetes; order Pythiales; family Pythiaceae; genus Pythium; species Pythium coloratum. The sequence continues at coordinate 20,885 of JAADXE010000214.1, forward strand.
AGCGTGTCGAGAAGGCCAGCTTCTTCAACTGGTTCTACTGGTCCATCAACATCGGCTCGTTCCTGAGCTACTCGCTGCTCGCCAACATCGCGGTCAACGGCCTTCCGCCCTACATTCCCGAAGAGCAGGGCTTCGTGGCGGCCTTTTTGTTCTCGACACTGGCGTTCTTCGTGGGATCGATCGTGTTTTACAGTGGCAAGTCGCGCTACCGTCGCCTGCCACCCAAGGGAAGCGTGCTCAGCAACTTCTTCTCGGTTCTCGGCGAGGCTGGCAAGAAGACGTGTCAAGGAGCCGTCGTGTTGAGTGGAGGAGTTGCCTTCGTGCCAGGCATCGTGCTCACGACCGTCTCGTACTTCATCACCAACCCGACGTGGCACATGGTGCTCGCGTTGAGCGGCGCTGGCTCGGTCATCTACGGCACGGTGGTGCTGGTCGCGACAGGACAGTCGACGCAATGGGTCGGACAAGCCAGTCGTCTCAACGGGGGAACGCACAGCGACAGCCACGTCAAGGACGTGCGCCAAGTGATGCGGCTCATGCCGTACATGAGCATCATCATCATCTTCTGGGCGGCATTCAGCCAGATGAAGTCCAATTTCCTGCTGCAAGGCTGCCAAATGGACTTACGTCTGGGCAGCTCCAGCTCCAGCGGCTCGCCACCGACGCTGATCTCGTCCGCGACGCTCAGCATCCTCAACTCGGGCGCGATCCTCGTGTTTGTGCCCATCTTCGACCGTGTCGTGTACCCAGTCACGACCAAGATCGGACTGTACCCCACCGTACTCCGCAAGATCGGCTCGGGTCTGTTCGTGTCGCTCCTCGCTATGGTGGTCGCTGGTCTGATCGAAGAGGAACGCAAGAAGCGTGGGCTCGTAGAGGGCGTCTTCTCGAACTGTGCCAGTAGTGCAGAGGCCCTGCCGATGTCCCAGATGAGCGTGTGGTGGCAGGCGCTGCCGTATCTACTCGTGGGCGTCAGTGAGATCCTCACCAGCATCACATGTACGTACTCCCTCCATTCCATCACTCCGAGTGATGCTCGAACATCAATCACTCGCACTGCGTCTAACCATCTGATGCTGTTTATGACCCATCAGCCTACGACTTGTTTTACTCGGAAGTACCGGAGACCATGCGTAGTGCCTGCCAGGCACTTAACCTGCTGGCCATGACGCTGGGCTACATCGTCTCGGGGGCGCTCAACAGCATCTTCTCCTTCTGGGTGACGACGGACCTAAACCAGGGCCGCCTTGAAAATATTTTCTATGTGATCGCGGGTCTTCTGCTGGTCAACTTGGCGGCCTTCGCCTACGTCTCGCGCTCTTTCCAGTACACGGCGCCGTCGCCTGTGACGCCGTCCAGGTCCGCGATCACGGGCTTCTCGCCTGCGGTCGCTCGTGCGGCTCGTGCAATTATGGGTATGTATCCATATCCGATTTAGACGCACGAGTGGTGGCGAGGTCTAACTTTTTGTTGGTGGTGATGAATTGTAGGACGCTTTCGTTCGCCGCGTCCAGAAAGATCAGCGCCTGGAGCCTAACCAATTAGAGGACTAACCAGAAGCTGGGTATCGTGTGATTGCTTGAATCGATTGCAGGCTTTAGAGTTTCAACTGTTCTGTCGTGGAAAGACGTCACACTGACGAAGAAGACCCTTCACTGCGTTCGCACTGCATGGGCAGATCCGTATCCGAGAGGACGCCGGACTTCAACGTCGAAGTCGGTGTGGTGAGCACGTCTCGCAAGCCTAACCTGTTGACGCATCGCCGGTGCGTCAGTTCGTTGGATCGCTACAACGAACCAATCACAGAGCGTCGTGTTGAAACCTCACCACCACAATCCGACCAATCAAACGCTATCCAGCTGTTTTTACCACTACTGTGAAGCGCAAATGTTCAAATTCAAAAGGGTTTGTCTACATCGAGAGGTTAGTTTCGGGGTTCACTGTACTGATCTGTCAAATGTAGCCAATCACGACGATCCAGCTCGTCCACAATGGTGACGCCACTGACACAGTCACCCATGATGGAGGATGGACAGCAAGCCCGTGATGGATCGCTGTGTTGATGAGTGGGTCCTTCTGCCGCAAGAACCGATAGAAGCAGACGAAAAGCGTCCGCTTCCTCGAGTCTAAAACCCAATCTCGTCGACAAGCAGCACTCCGAAGCAGTTCTCACTGAAAATGGCGGCTGACGAGACCCAGCGCCTGCTGCCTGTGCAGCACGACGTCACCAAGAAACGAGCGCAGCCCAAGTCGATTATCATCAGCGTGTGCTCCTTCATTCTCGCTGCCGAGGTGCGTATCCTAGCTGCATCAACGTGGTTGTGGTTAGTTCTTGATTGTGGTCTAACCGCATGTGTGTGTGCATCCGATTTGTTGGTTAGTTCTGCCTGTGTCTATCGAGCGCAACGCTGACGGGCTCCCTGCCGATCTTCTTCCGCAAGCACCTCGGCCTCGACAGCTTCCACGCCACGGTGCTCAACAACCTGCTCACCTGCCTCTTCAACCTCACGCCCATTATCGGCGCCTACGTCGCTGACACGCACCTCGGTCGATACAACACGTACGTATCTCCTCGTTAGTCCGTGGTTAGTCCGTCCGACGGCACTCGTCCGACCCCGCCTTTCTCACTTTTCACTTGCTTTCAGTATCGCACTCGCCTGTGGTGCCTACATCTTCGGCTTGGCACTGTGCACCATCGCGTCCACCAGCACCGTGTCGTCCTTCCCACTGTTCGTCTTCGGCCTTTACGGCTGCATCACGCTGGCCGCCGGCGGCATCAAGCCCAACGTCGTCGTGTTAGGAGCCGACCAGTTCGATCTCGACATCCCAGCTCAGCGCCTCGAGAAGGAGAGCTTTTTCAACTGGTTCTACTGGTCTATCAACATCGGCTCCTTCATCAGCTACTCCGTGCTCGCCAACATCTCAGTGAACGGCCTTCCGCCCTACATCCCGGAAGAGCAGGGCTTCATCGCGTCGTTCTGCTTCGCGACTTGCGCGTTTATGGTCGGCGCCGCCGTGTTCCTCAGCGGCAAGTCGCGCTACCGCCGTCTGCCGCCCAAGGGCAGCGTGCTCACGTCGTTCTTCCGTATTCTCGGCCAGGCAGGTGGCAAGAGCCAGCAGGGAAAGTTCATGCTCAGTGGCGGGCTGTCGTTCGTGCCGGGCATCGTGCTCACCACGATCTCGTACTTTGTGGACGAGCCCAAGTGGCACATGGCGTTTGCACTGAGTGGCGCGGGCTTCGTCATCTACGGCACGATCGTGCTGATCTTTGCGTCTCGTACGACCCAGTGGGTGCGCAAGGCGTCTGTAGTCAACGGTGGTACGTACACTGAGGCCCAGGTCAAGGACGCGAGCCAAGTCGTGCGCCTCATGCCGTACATGAGCATCATCATCCTGTTCTGGGCCAGCTACAGCCAAATGTCGTCCAACTTCCAGCTCCAGGGCTGCCAAATGGACTTGCGCTTGGGCTCGAGCGGCACGCTCATCTCGCCGGCGACGCTCACGATCCTCAACTCGGGTGCGATTCTCATCTTCATCCCGATCTTTGACCGTGCGATCTACCCGTTCATGAGCGCCATTGGCTTCCACCCGACGCTGCTGCGTAAGATGGGCTCGGGTCTGTTCTTCTCGTTGCTGGCGATGCTTGTGGCTGGCTGGATCGAAGTGCAGCGCAAGCAGCGCGGCTTTGTCGGTGGAGCCGTGTACTCCAACTGCGCCAACAGCAGCGAGAAGCTGCCCATGTCGGAGATCAGCATCTGGTGGCAGGCGCTTCAGTATCTGCTCGTTGGAATCAGCGAGATCCTCACCAGCATTACTGGTACGTGCATTTGTTCCTGCTTTCACTGACTGCTCCGCACCATAGCTGACCGTTTGGTTGTGTAAAACGACAGCCTACGACCTGTTCTACTCGGAAGTACCCGAGTCCATGCGTAGTGCCTGTCAGGCGCTCAACTTACTTGCCATCACGCTGGGCTACATCGTCGCCGGTGCGCTCAACAGCATCTTCTCGTTCTGGGTGACCACGGACCTCAATGAGGGCCACCTCGAGTACATTTTCTTCGTCGTCGCCGTGCTGCTGCTGGTCAACTTGATCGCGTTTGTGTTCGTCTCGCGCTCGTTCAAGTACCACGTGCCACCTCCCGACGCAACCGCCAGCATCTCCGGCTTCTCGCCTGCGATCGCGCGCGCCGCTCGTGCTGTCCTCGGTATGTTCTATTCTCTCATGACATTGCGGTCTCAGTTGACCAAAGTCTTACGCCACGATTGCTGTTGTTTCAGGCAAGCTGCGCCATGCTCGGTCTTCGTCCGTCGACATCCAAGTCGCGCGTGCTGGGTAGTCGTTTTCAGAGTAGTTAGTTGCCAGCGTACTGCCCGGTAGATCCCTTTGAGAATACTTCGAAGTACGAGAGGCGAAGGTCTCACTTCAAGCCACATCAATTTCCCCGAGATGGCTACATTTGTGTGCAATTGGTGTACCCACAATCTTTTCTTTCCATGAGCTGACACATAGCGACCACCAGCCTCATTCACGAAGTCACTGACGTCGACGCAATGACCGCCGACCAAACGCGGCAGGACGAGCACACGCGACTGCTGCCCCCGTCGGCGTCGGCGTTGAAGACTGAGCTGCAGTGCTCAGCTGAGACCGCCATCCCTCTGGCGCTCCACAGAGCCAACGACTCCGACAAAGACCCCGCGGACGCTCTACTTCCACGGTCCATTCTGCTGCATGTGTGCCTCCCCATTCTAGCGCTTCAGTTCAGCCTGTGGGTAGCAAACGCGACGCTGGTGAGCTCAACGCCTCTCTACCTGCGCAAGCACCTGGGCATCGACAGCGTGCGTGCCACGGAGATCAGCTACACGCTACAGTCGCTCACCAACCTCATGCCGATCGCCGGCGGGTACGTGGCCGACCAACACCTGGGCCGCTTCAACACGTACGTCTCCTTGCCATACTCTAGCCGTGTATTAGCAGGCACTGACTTCTCTCTTGTCCAGTATTGTGGGTGCGTGTGTCCTCTTCACGACCGGCATGATACTCTGCACCATCGCGACACATCCGTCCGTCGCCTCCGTGGAGCTGCTCATGATCGGGCTCTTCGGCTTCACTGCGATCGCCCAGGGCGGCACGGCGCCGTGTTTGGTCGTGCTTGGTGCTGACCAGTTCAACACGGCCATCCCCGCTCAGCGTCTCGAGAAAGACAGCTTCTTCAACTGGTTTTACTGGTCCATCAACATCGGCTCCTTCCTCAGCTGCGCGTTCCTTGCCAATCTCGCCGTCGACGGCTTCGCACCGTTTGTTTCTGAGAGAATGGGCTTCTTCTCTGCCTTTGGCATCGCGACGCTGGTGTTCTTCTCGTGCTCAGTGATGTTTTACCGTGGAAAAGACCGCTACATCCGCCACCCGCCCAAGGGCAGCGTGCTCACCGAGTTCTCTTCCGTCCTCGTGCGAGCGTGTACCACTAGCCGACGGGGACTGCTAGTGTTGAGCGGTGGCGTGGCGTTCATCCCGGGCATCGTGCTCACGACGGCGTCGTATTACGTGGACGAGACGAAGCCGCTCCACATGATCTTGGCTCTGAGCGGCGCCGGCTCCGTCGTGTATGGCGCTGTTGTGCTCGCTGTCTCGTGTTATTCAGTCGATTGGGTCAAGCAAGACTCGCGAGCACGCGGCGGTAAACTCGACGACGACCAAGTCCGCGATGTGGGCCAAGTACTGCGGCTCATGCCGTATCTGAACATCATCATCGTGTTCTGGGCGACCTACAGCCAAATGGAGACCAATTTCCTCGTACAAGGCTGCCAAATGGACCTGCGAGTCTCTAGCGGCGGCATGATTTCATCCGCGACGCTCACGACCTTCGACACAGGCGTGATCCTGCTCTTCATCCCCGTGTTCGACCGCCTCGTGTACCCGAAACTTGAGTCCATGGGCGTATTCCCTACCACCCTTCGTAAAACTGGTGCCGGGATGGTCTTCGCTCTGGCGTCGATGCTGTGTGCAGCGTGGCTCGAAAGCCGTCGCAAACAGAGTGGCGTGGTGGCAGGTGTGGGTTCGAACTGCTCCGAGGACGACGGCTCTGGTGTGGCGCTGCCCATGGCCACGATGAGCGTGTGGTGGCAGATCCTTCAATATGTGTTCATGGGCATCAGCGAGATCCTCACCAGCATCACATGTACGTACTGTGCTCTTCCTCCACGGTCTCATATACTTCCCCCTTCCTATGACTCTGAAGATGACCACTTATGTGTACTTACGAACAGCGTACGATCTGTACTACTCGGAAGTGCCCGAGTCCATGCGCAGCGCCTGCCAGTCGCTCAACCTGCTCACTACGACGCTGGGCTACATCGTGGCGGGCGCGCTCAACAGCATCTTCTCCTTTTGGGTGACCACGGACCTCAACGACGGGCATCTCGAGTACATTTTCCTGATCATGGCGACGCTCATCGCGCTCAGCCTCGCTGTCTTCGTGTACATCTCGCGGTCGTTCGAGTACGCGTCGTCGTCAGCGTCAGCACCATCACCATCGACAGTGACAGTGTCTTATGAGCCAAACTCTACCATCGCCGCATGACGCATACCACAAGAAGGATAGAAGGAGTAGAACAACACAATCAAAGCAGTCGATTGTATTGAATAGTACCGTACAGGGGGCTGGGTCTAGCGGAGCGCGTGGTGATGGAGAAATGAACACGAGGCGGTCACGGAAGAGGAGTAAGGATGGTGATTGTGGTGGTGGTTGTGGTGTCTGCGTGGCTTGTTGGCTGTTTACGCGGAGATCGACTTGTTGCCCGTGGTCTCGACGAAATGGAGCTCGCTCTGCAGCGTCTCGTGGCGGTAGTCCACACGGATGTTCGGCACGTTGGTCATGCGGATATCTAAAGAGGCACACACAGAAAAACAGCATTAGAAGGCAGCCAAACGATGATACAAGGGAGACACAAGGGAGTACGCACCGTTGCCCTGGGCGCCTGGCAGGAAGTAGTTCTTGCCCAAGAAGTGTTCCTTGAACGGGTGTTCGAAGCCCGACTGGAGCACCGAGTTGCGCGCGATCTCACAGATATCCGTGCTGGTGAGCTTCCACACCTGCGCGGCGACCGAGTACTCTTCCAGCAGCGGGTCCTTGGTGTAGTGGAGCATGAGCGGGTCGTCCGTGGACAGCGACACGTTGAGACCGCGCGCGTGGTACGTAGGCAGCGGGTTACGGTGGTAGTCCAGGAAGAGCTTGTTGTTACTCAGAGGCGACATGGCGATGCCGATCTGCGTGAGGTAGTACAAGTACTGGAGCGCGACCGACTTGCGCAGCGTGATGCCGTGGTTGATGCCGTTCGCCGTGAGGTACGAGGCTGCCAAGTGGTCTGGATCGCCGGCTTCGCCAGCGTGCGGACGGAACGAAAAAGTCGAGAGCCCCTTGGAGCGGCGGAACTCGTTGAGCGACGCGATGTTAGCGTAGATGTAGTAGCACCAGTAGTCGTACGGCGGGTTGGCGTCGGCTGTGTACTGGTCTGGGCTCGGCAGGTTCTTACCGCGCTCGGCACGGATCGGCTCGGGCTTGCTCTCGTCGTCGACACAGTCGAAGCCGATCATGGTCTCAAGGAAGTAGTGAAGTGGCGGGTTCGACGACGGGTCCTTGGTCACTTCAAACAGCGGCAAGAAGATGTTGTCGATCATCTGCTGGAAGTTGTCGATCTCGCCGCTCTTCTTGTAGATGAAGTAGAGTCGCGGGATCTGGACCATCCAGCGCACGTGCGGCGACACGAGGCGGTTCACGTAGAACCAGCGCGCGAGCTTGTCCCACTCCGAGTGCTTGCGGCCGTACACGGACACACGCCACTCCACGAGCTGGTACTTGCTGGCCTCGAGGTCCGTGATGACTTCCTTGGTGATCTCGGCCAGGTACTTGCCTGCGATCAAGTTGTCCGTCTTCAAGAAGATCTCACGCAGACGCGACTGGCCCGCCGGGTTGTACTTGAGGTTGAAGCGGTCGAAGCGGTGGAACGTGTTGGACGCGTGCATGTCGAGCGTGTCGACGCTCAGGTCGTAGGCCGTGAGGTTGAGCGAGCGGAAGACCTCGGACAGCGTCATGAAGCGGCCGTCGCGGAAGATCACGATCTCTCCGGGCGAGTTGCGCAACCGCGACTTGATGAACCGCAGCAGGTGCTTCTGGTTCATGCACGCCGAGTGGTGGATGTGCGTGTCGACCTTACGGATGTTGTAGAAGTCGCGGTGCGGCACGGCCTTCTGCGCCAGCAGCTCGCGGTCGCTGTTGAGCAGCGTGTGGAGGTTGTAGCGCGCCTCTAACAGCTGCAGCCGCTTGAAGCTCACGGTCTTCACAGGGCCCGAGTTGATGATGCGCTTGACCTCGAAGTAGTCGTTGTAGAACTCGGCCAGCGTGCCCACAGCGTACGTTGGCTTGTCGTTGTCGGCGTCTTCCTGTGACGCGTACACCGTCACCACGCCGTTGACCATCTTGACGACGTGGTCCGTGGTCTCGGTCAGCGGCCGCGACAGTGGGTCGTACGTGAGCTCGTCGCGGTGGCGCAGGCGGTTGGACTGGCGCGGACTCGCCGGCACCTCTGGCGTGAGCGGCGCCGTGTTGAGCGTGAGAGGCGCGAGCCACTTCTTGCGCAGCAACAGACACTTGCGGATCATCTCGCACACGTCGACGGTCTCGCGGTCCACGTCGTCGGGCGCCGTCGAGATTTGGATCTTCTGGTAGTCGTTCGAGTGGCCGTACGGCTCCGGGATCCGCTCAAACAAATCCTCGAGCTCATTCGGCTCGCGCTCGACCGACACGCCACGCAGCCGCTTCTCGCTCTGCACCTTCTGGAGGATCGAGGCCTTGAGCATGCCTTCGTGGTGCGTGAGCCGCGTGGGCGACGCCAGTTCCATGAGCGTGTCCTCGTCATCTTCAGCGTCCAAGGCGTTCGCCATGGCGTTGGCAGACGCCGACTTTGGCGACGTCGGCACAATGCCAGAGAGCTCGGGCACGGCTGCGACCACCGGGCGGCCGTTGATCACGTGCATGCTCATGCCCATGCCGCCGCCCATGGCGCTCTGCGCGTGGCTGTGGCCTCCGGCGTGGCCGCATACGTCGCCGTCATGAGGCATCGCCAACTCCTTCTCGAGGATCTGGCTCAACGCGGCGTCCATATTGTTGGTTTTGTTGGCGGTCTAAAGTCGTTGGAAGTTGGGTCTGGTGGTGGTGGTCTGGAGGTCTATGGGGTTAGACGACCGATTGGCAAGTGCAACGTGCTGAAGCGCGTGCAGGATAGTTCTCGTGGCTGAATGTGACTGCGTGTGCAAGTCTAACACCGGGTGGTTAGATCCCGACTTGTCTCTGGATGGCAGGTGAAGGGATGGCGAACCTGGTGAATGTGAAAGCAACCCGCAAAGATTGGACATTCACTCCTGCTAAACCCATGAGTTTAGGTCTGGTTTGGTTCAGGTCACCACCATAGCGTGGACCACATAGCATCTGCTGTGTGAACCGGTTCACTTGCTGAACCGACACGGGCCATGCTGAACCGTTGCTCAACTGTTAAGTTCGTTTTGTACAGTGCAAACGCTAGGTTCGTTTTGTCTGGCGAGCAGCCATTGAAGTTGTGGTTGGGCAAACGACGTCACCGTCAAAGCGTGACGGCTGCTCTGAGAGACTCCAAAACACGGCCTGTTTTTGGCATATTTATGAGAGACTTTATGAGAGACTCCAAAACCTGACTTGTTTTTGTCCTCGTGAATCTGGACTTTGCTGTGAACGAAAACGAACAGGAGATCGGGCCCACAAAGACACGAGTAAACGAAACCTTTGCAATCCGATATCCGTTTGAAACCGACAAACGAAAAAATTCGTCTCTGTGTTCTTCGACTTGTGACAATCCATAACCGGACCAAAAGTGGGCAGGTTTGGGGTTGCCGCACTCGAGTGACGTCGGTCACTTTTTCGCCAACTGCGTCTTATCGTGTGTAGGAGCGTGGAACGATCCAGTTTGGACGCCATCGGGTACAAGGAGAAGCGCATAAGTGCGTGGTCTAACGCGGAGCAGTCTAAAGTGCGGGGCCTCATCTGTGGACGCCGCTGCCTTCACCTTCCTCGCATCCGCAACCTCAAGCGCATCGCCCCCCGACGCCAACGGACATTCGACATTCGCCGATTAACGCGCTCCCGCCGACATCCACCACCAGCAACAACCGACAACATGAACACCCACGCGATCGTCCGCCGTGTTAGCCCATCTATGGCCGCGCTCACGCGCCGTGCCTCGTCGCAGCAGATCCGCTCGGCTTGGACTTCGCAGCAGGTGGGTACACTACACTGCGTCTAATAACCGACGGGGACTAACGCGGCTCGGGCGGCATCTATCTTATCTTGTGTTTCCTGGAAGACTCACATCATTATCCGCTTGTGATGGCTTGCCCTTGTAGTACATCGACCGTGAAGACAAGTACGGCGCGCACAACTACCACCCGCTGCCTGTCGTGCTCAAGGAGGGCAAGGGCTGCAAGGTCTGGGACGTCGAGGGCAAGGAGTACTTTGACTTCCTCAGCGCGTACTCGGCCGTGAACCAGGGCCACTCGCACCCGAAGATCCTCGCGGCGCTTGTCGACCAGGCCTCCAAGCTCGCGCTCACGTCGCGTGCTTTCTACAACAACGTGCTGGGCGAGTACGAGGAGTTCATGACTTCCATGCTCGGCTACGAACGCGTACGTCTCATGGTCTAACTGTATGGGGTCTATCTTGACTTAGTGCTGACAATCTCGAATATATTATCTTGTGTACATCAGATCCTGCCGATGAACACGGGCGTGGAAGGTGGCGAGACGGCCGTGAAGCTGGCGCGTCGCTGGGCCTACGACATCAAGCGCGTGCCGGAGAACCAGGCCAAGGTCGTGTTCGCCAAGAACAACTTCTGGGGCCGCACCATGAGCGCCATCTCGTCGTCCAGCGACAAGGACGCGTACGGCGGCTTCGGTCCGTTCATGCCTGGCTTTGAGAGCGTGCCGTACAACGACGCCGACGCGCTGCAGGCGCTGTTTGAGCGCGAGGGCGACCGCATCGCGGCCTTCATGGTCGAGCCTATCCAGGGCGAGGCCGGCGTCGTGGTGCCGGACGAAGGCTACCTCACGCGCGTGCGCGAGCTGTGTACCAAGCATAACATCCTGTGGATCGCCGACGAAGTGCAGACCGGTCTGGCGCGTACAGGCAAGATGCTGGCGTGCGACTACGAGAACGTCAAGCCGGATATCCTGATCCTGGGCAAGGCGCTGTCCGGTGGTATGTACCCGGTCTCGGCCGTACTGTCGAGCCACGAGGTCATGCTGACCATCAAGCCAGGTCAGCACGGCTCCACCTACGGTGGTAACCCACTGGGCTGCAAGGTCGCCATGGCCGCCATGAACGTCCTGGTCGAAGAGAACATGGCCGAGAACGCCTTCAAGCTCGGCAACAAGTTCCGCCAGGAGATCCGGTCGTACGTTGCGAGTTGGAGGAAGCATTGGATGAGTATGGGGAAGCTGACGTGTTTATTTTGTATTGGGTTTTGTAGGATGGAGTCGACGGTTGTGAAGACGGTGCGCGGCCGTGGTCTGCTGAATGCCATCGTGATCAACGAGCGTGAAGGCCAGCCGAACGCGTGGCAGATCTGCCTGAATCTACGTGACCGTGGCCTGCTGGCCAAGCCAACGCACGGCAACATCATCCGTCTCGCGCCGCCGCTCTGCATGACGGACGCGCAGATGGAGGAGAGCACGGAGATCATCAAGAGCGTGCTGCGTGAGGCCGAGCCATAGGCGAGAGGCGACAACTAGACTCAGTATGGACGCGTGCGAGGCGCTTACTGCAAGTCCTCAGTCGCTGCCACAGCCAACCGATTTCAATAACTATCAACCACTTTCCACCCAACACCATTGCCCGTTATTGCCATCTCATTTTGATCATCAGCCGTGCGTCACTTGGTGTGCACCACGTCAATCAATCTTCTCATCTTCAACTTGCCTGTGAGCTTGAAGCTGCGGAAGGCCACATGATTGGACGATAAGAAGACGTCGTCAGAGGATCATGATGTATCGGCAAGGAGATGGCTGCGAAGGCCCCGACAACGCTACAGTACAGTACATGGTGACTGCGCGGCGTCTGCCAGCACAAAGCCACGGAGTGACAGGCGCAAACATGCCGACGCGCTCATGCAGACCACGCTTGGGAATACGCAGTTGTAGTTCTTCTCAAAGGCACCAGGTCCCGACGATTCTTTGGGAATGAGTTGAGTCGCCGTCAAGGCCGAGTACCGATAAGTTGCGTGAGCGGATCGAGAATCCAGTCGCATCCTTGGATGATATGACTGCAAGGTGCTCTTCCATTGTCGACCCACCTGGTCGGTGGATTCGAATAAACTGCAGGCCAACGTCAAGATGAACAACGATACACACGAGATAACGGTGCGAGAAACACACGCATGCGTCAGTGGTCCCAGTCGAGACAGCGACTCTGCCGAACGGCGGGCTAGAAGACTCGTCTGCGTGTATTACCAGCATGTTGGGCGAAGCTTTCGCAAACCTGCCAAGCAATACTGGTACTGTGTACATGTACCGTATTAGAAATGGGCTTGTCGATCTGCTCTACAGTACTCGACAAGCGTCAGGTTTGTCTGTGCAAGGAGTGTTTTGCAATACTGAGGGTCCACAGAGTTCGACAATGACATTTTCTGAACGGATTCGATGGTCGACTGAAGGTCACAGCGGCGAGAGGACGGTGAGCACGCACACTGTGTGTGTGCGGCACACACACACTATAAAAGTGTCACTACAGTATTCTTCAGCAACGGGGCAGATTTCGACGGAACGAGCGAGCTCTGAAAGCAGAAGAGTTAGGTAGTACTCCAGAGACGCAGCTCCCAACTTTGGATTCCAGGAGGAACCAACACCCTTGTCAGAAGGGCGCAAGGTTTGTGGACTGTACTGTTCTCCATCCAGTTCGCATCGGGTCGGGAAGCATTCCCTCGCCTGAAGGGAATGCTTCCCGTACGCACTGTATACTCTTACGCCCATCCAACGAACGCCATGCACCCAGCGACTCAGTGCGATGCCATGATACTGAACCTTGCACTATTATACGTCCGATAAAATATTGCTTCCACGTCATGCTACTGCTGACTCGGCCACCACGAAGAAAACGAAGCCAGCACCAACAGCAGCGAGCGTACTCAAGTACAGAGCATTACCCTGTGAAGAAGCCGTGGGGGTCGTCGTCGCCGCCGTGCTGCTGCTGCTTCCGCTGGCCTTTCCTAAAGAGCTCTGGAGCACCGTGTTGGTCTTCAAGCTCTCGCCACGAATCTTGACGCACTGAACGAGGTTCATCTTCCTGACCTCGCGCATCGAGTAGTCACCGCTCATGAGGCACAACGGCGCCTGGCTAACGCCTTCCTCGATAGTCGACAGACACTCGCTCGAGCAGTTCATGTTGGCTCCCATGGCGCTCACGCATGCTCCATACGCCGTCGAGCCGCCGTACTTGACACCCCAGTTGTCCTGCTCCTTGAATGTACACTCGGCCACACCAGGCGTCGCTGTCGGCGTGTATTTGTCTGTTGTCGCCGCACGCGCCGCCTCGCACTTGGTGAGCATCGCTTGGACCTCCTGCTTTTTCGTGACGTCGGAGAACAGCGTGGACGTGCAGTTTGGTGCGCTCTCCAAGACGGTCGTGATCTTCTTCAGGCACTCGTCTTCGCAAACTTCAAAGCCTCGGATGAAGTTCTCGCAGCGCATGTAGTCCGCGTTGTCGAGGGCGTTGAACGCAGACTCCTCTGCCGCTGTGCAGCGCGTGGCCTCGGCCGGCATCGTCACCGCGATGAGCATGCCGACCACGAACACCACAGCAGCACTCCGCATTTTAGTACCAGTGACGGTAGCACTCGAGCTCTCCTTCTCGCGTCTTCCCACCGCAGAAAATTGAGTTGTGAGACTCGGAGGAAGGAGTCTCTCCTTTCGCTGCGAGACGCACGCAGCTCATCGATTCAACGAGGTACCTCGAGCACTAGCATGGTGGGATACGCCTTCAATAGAGTGGCACTGCATTTATACGTTCCCTCGCAAATTGGATTGAACACTAACTGCCATAGCTACGTATTGATCTCATGAAAAATAATATAAACTGATTACTGCTGGATATCATAGTATCACTGTTCTGGTGGAAAACGGGACGCTACGACCGTGACCTAACTCCACCCATCCGGAGGACCACAACCTGCGGCGGGACTTTCCTCTGTGACAGACTCTGGCGGGCGTCTGGTGTCCGCATATCCAAAACAGATACATCGTCATGTTGTTCTCTCACCCATTAAAGTCATCGTCCACCAAGACGCAAGCACCAACTGAAGCAAGGGCGACAGACTCTGTCACTCGCCTGACTCATATCAGACAGGGAGTTGACGAGGCCACGAGTTCAGAGACGCAGGTATTAACAAAATAGATCAAGGCAACGTCGTTCTGCTGTCACTCGCTCCTCTCATTAGTGAGAGTCGCGCTTCCGAATATGCACACGCGGTTTTGCTCGTGGGCATTCGCTCCATGATTCTGGCTCGCGTTTACAGCCGCCGAACCTGAACTTCTTGGCGAGGATATCGCTGTCGAGCGACTGGTTTCGTGCACGGAACGCCGCTTGTAAACGAATGCGGTGTGCTTGTGATACTGTACGTAGTATCCAGGTCCAGCAGATCGTCGCGTTCTTCGACCATGAAACTGAGGAACTTTCGCGCACTAACGATGATCAGTCCGGCACGTCCAAGTCCGTGTTCTAGTGGAGGAAGTTGAGCGGGCTACTGGGCGCCTACGTCAAGATGAACGGCTACGCCCACCGCAGACTCGACGCTGCGTTGCGAGAAGATATTGCGTATGCGAGGGGAGAAGCTACGGAATCATATCCGCGCAGACTCGAGTCTGCCGAGCGGCGCGCCGCAAGACAAGTACTACAAGTCAAGGAGGGGGCGGGCGGATGAATCGAGAGAGTTGGAACGATGCTGTAAACGCCAAGTAATGATGTCTATTACGAAGTGGGCACGAGTGGTCAGCTTACAAAGGCACACATGCGTAGCCGTGAAGCACGCTGGTGGTTCCTGCTGAGCACTTCTGGCATTTGTTCTTGGCGACACGGAACTCGTCAGCGGCACAGCAAGTGGATACATCCATCGGTGCCATCGCAGACTCGGACGTGCTCGAGATTGCTGAAGTCGAGGCCTTGGCGGTCGTAATCTGGATGATCGAGAGATCCACGACGATCAGCAGCTCGCCCACAGACGTGGGAGAGGAGCTGTTGGTGCCGTTGACCTTGGCCTTTGGGATGAGAACGTCCATCGGACCTCGCTTGGTGCTGCTAAACTCGGCGCTGATCCGCCACGTCGAGAACAGGCTCGGTAGAAGTGGCTTCTCGGTCTGTGAAGCCGGCACGCCCTTCTCGCGGAGACAAACGTCTGATGTCGAGTCCGCTTGGATGCATCCAGCGATCGAGTCGTACGGATTCGCCACGAAGTTGGAAGACGGGCAAGCCGTCGCGCCATACGTCGCGCCAAACGTGTACGTCTGCGTAGGTAACTGGTACAGTCGGTCACGACGTGTAAGACTCAGGTACTGTGCTGGCGTTGACTGCACGCGGATCGTCGAGCCGAAGCTGCTGCTGGTTGGGTCGCCAAGAGTGCTGTCGGCTTGAACAGGAAGGTACGGCCGGATGGACTCAACGTACATGTTCGGGACCTTGTCCGCGGAAAGTGCCGGCGAGATCCAGGAGTACTTCTTGAGCCAGTCGATGTCCCACGTCGGGAGCGTCACGTACAGCGCCTCACCGGAGCGGAGACGAGCGAGGTCGACGAATGGGTACGTTCGATTGAAAGTCGTGCTGAACGTCGGCTTGGTCGGCAGGAACGCACGCACGGTGACACTGTTGTACGTCGGTGGGTTGTACGACCGCATCTGGAGGATCTGGCTGAGCGTGTAGTACGTGCGCGCGGAGTCACTGGCACTTCCACACATCGGAGGAGGCACACCGCCGTTGCGGAACTCGTAGAACTTGCAGAACTGGAATGCCGCTTCTTGGAGCTGGTAGTCGAGGAGGATCTTCGTGAGCGCGGTGTAGGTCATCGTGAAGTACGGCTCGTTCTCAGGAACGTCCACGCGCGAATCAGCCAGTCGTCGTCCACGCAAAACCCGGCTAGTAGCCTTACCCGCAGCCCAAGTTTTTGCGTCGATTGCCTTGTTACACGCGCGCTTATCCGCGGCATGCTGTGCGAGAAAGGAGCGCATCGTGTCAATGAGCGACAGCGCCTCCATCAACCGGCTGGACAACTTGGCGATCATCGTGGTCAACTGGAAACACTTGTCTTTGGCTTCGGCTCCACCCTTGGCAGTGAAAGGCCAGTCCGAAGCTTCGATGTCAGCGAGGCCGTCGCAGGAAACATCGACAATTTGTTCAAGGTTGCCAATAGCATCCGCGAGCTCCGCGGATCGAAGCGTACTCGTGAATGTGTTGTACTCGTCAGCGAAGGCTTGGATATCTTCCACTTTCATCTCGCCTTCAACCACGCGCTCCAAAGTATCCCACGACATCGGGTCCACCTTTTGCAGGCCTTCGAACGTGCCGACAATGCCCTTGAGACTTTCCATCGTAGTCTTCAGAAGTCGACCAGCTTCCGCGACTCGAGCCTCCGTACCCTTGAGGTAGTCCCCACTCGCGAGAATGCCGAGTCCTTCTTCCACGCCGTCGATTGCACCACTGAGATCCAACGTCAGCACGCTGAAGATGGTGCTGAAGATGGACTTGATACCATTGTACCACTTGGACGCCCAGAGATCGTCGAGGAGGTCGGCTGTATCCTTCACAAGCGCACTGATAATTGGATTCATCGCGGCGATTTGTGAC
Organism: Pythium coloratum; assembly: GCA_023337545.1. Classification (NCBI taxonomy): domain Eukaryota; phylum Oomycota; class Peronosporomycetes; order Pythiales; family Pythiaceae; genus Pythium; species Pythium coloratum. The sequence goes on from JAADXE010000214.1 coordinate 37,792, forward strand.
TGGATCTCTTTGGTTGAAGACTCATAATCGCTCTTGGCCTCACCGAAGTCCAACGATCCCGTGCCCGACGTCACACATGACGCATAGCTGATTTCAGCGAGTAGAGACGTGCTCTTCTTGATATCGGACGACACCTCTTTGGCACTCTTTATGATTTGCGTCTGCGTCGCTTTCGCCTGCTTTGAGAGGCTGTCGTACTGCGCCGTGGACTTTTTGATGATCTCCTCCTTGGCTTGCTTGACGGTCTCCTTGACTCCATTGGCTTCACTTGTGATGTGGGTCTTCAGCTCAGCAGCCTTCGTCACGACCAACGCACGCGTTGTCTCGCCTTCTTGCTTGACCACGCCGACGATCTCCGCTGACTTGACGTCAATGTGTTTCTGGATCTCCTTGGACGCTTCGCGCACAACACCGCGCGTCTTTTCATTTTCGTCGCGCACAACACCGATGATCTCGTTGGTCTTTTGGTCCATAAACACACGCGTCGATTTTGCTTCCTCGCGAACAACACCAATGACCTGGTTCGTCTTCACATCCACAAATTCACGAAGTCCACCGACTTCATTGGAGATGTGGGTCTTGAGCTCATTCGACTTGTCGGTAATGAACCCACGCGTCTTCTCCGCCTCTGACCCGATCTGGTACTTGAGCTCCTGCTTGCTCTGCTCCACTGCACCAAGAATAGCTTGCCCGTTTTCGTCGATCCGCTGCGCCAATCGTCGTGAGCTGTCTTCGATGTCCTGACGAATGGCTGTAGTCACTTGGCCATTCTGCTCATACAGAGTCGCTGTGCTCTCGTCCAATGCACGCTGGATTTTCTGGCCTTCCTCACGAATCTGGGTGTTCAAGTACGTTCGCGCATCTTCGATCTCCTTGCGGGTCTCAAGAGTCGTATCAGCCAACAATTGCTTTGCTGCTGTCATCTCGGTCTTGATCGTCGTGCCGATCTTGTTGGCGACGGTCTGCAAGGTTGACATGATCTCGTACTGCTTCTTCTCCTGGTCGATCACATCCAGCTTCTTGCGCACGTCGACCTCCAGCACATCGTCGAGCTGCACGAC
>JAADXE010000215.1:0-38829 GCA_023337545.1 Pythium coloratum
CCGCCACATCCATCGCTTGAGTCGTCGCGCCGAATTGGCGGCGGTGATGCTCATGGAGCCACTGCACGGTATGGAGATGGCCTCCTGCTGCAGCCTTGTCGATGCCTCTCACATCAACGCCGTCCGGAGGATGCACGGTGAGCAGCCACGTCACGATCTCCAAGTGGCCGTTTGCAATGGCCTCTCCGATCGGCGAAATCGGCGCTGTCTCGAAATGGTGCTTGTAGTGCTCCAGCAGAAACGCCAGGATATGCAAATGGCCTCGACCAGCAGCGCGCCAGACGGCCATATCATTGCATCCTTCCGTGCGGTTCGCATGGAGCCAGCGAACCACATCCAAGTGGCCGTTTGCACACGCGCCGTTCATCGCGACCACCGTACACCCCTCCGTGCGGTTGTAGTGCAACCACTGGACGACTTCCAAGTGGCCGTTCGAAGCCGCTCTGTCCATCGCTCTTGCTGTCGTGCCTTCCTGTCGATTCCCGTCCAACCACTTGACCATATCCAAGTGACCTTGCGCTGCGGCCTGGATCATCGCGTGCGTCGTGCAGCCTTCCGTTCGAGTCACGTGAAGATACCTGACAATATCCAAGTGGCATCCTGCCGCAGCCCCATTCATCGCAGCGTGCGTCGCGCCTTCGCTGCGGTTCTCGTGAAGCCACCGGACGACGTGCAGGTGGCCGTTCGTTGCCGCCAAATCCATCGCCGCCGACGAGCAGCCTTCGTCTCGATGCGCATGCAGCCACTGGACCGCTTCCAGCTGCCCGTGCTCGGCCGCTGCGTTCATCACTGCAACAGACACCGTCTCGTCTGGACGGTACGCTGTCAACCATGAGAGAACCGCCCTGTGGCCGTGGATGGCCGCCTGGGTCATGGCTTCAGCCAGATCGAACTCCAGCCGCGACTGGGACTGGGGGGAACGATTCCGCGCGACTGCCTTTAACCGCTTCTTGCTCGTGAGGTGCTCCAGCAGATACACAAGCCCTCGTGCGCAGACAGTGTTGATGCTGCTTTTCCATCGGGACGACGGATCCACGAAGTCGTTGATGGAGGCCACGACGTGAGGCAGCGCGGCGACGACGTCTCGCTGCCGCAACGCGACGCTCACGCAGACGAGCAGCGGACGAGAGGCTGGTGCTGGTACATGGGGAGCCTGTATCGTCAGAGGAGAAGGTCGCTGTGCCATGAGGAGGCGAGGTGTGGAAATGGAAATGTCGATATGTGAGACCTTCGTGAGATCATGAACTGAGCTCTTCGTTTTGGGTGCACTGTATGAGGAATGACGGTAACTTGGGAACTGGAGGCTTCGTATAAAGTTCGACTAGGGTATCCGTACTTAACCGAAGCGTCAAGTGTCTTTTCGCGCCTGAGCGGATCCAACGCCCAATTGAAGGGAAACAATGGAAGACGAACATGGCCACATGCGGCTCCGCGCGCGGCCCCACCACACAATACAGCGTATCTACCACCCCCACACATCCACACATGCGGCTCCTACATACGCCAGTCTCTGGGCTATCTCTCCGCGTCGGTGGCGTCTTCGCCGCCCTCGTATCCACGCCGCAATCGTCGTCTGCACGCTACTCTTCCTGGCGTCCATGATACTTCAAGCCGACGCCATGGTGATCCACCGGCCGTGGACGACGCAGCACTGGTGCCGCAGCGTGAAGGCGCCTCGCTGGCCCTTCGCGTTCCAGAAGCTCAGCTCGCAGCTCGTCGAGTGGAAAGGCCGCACGAACTCCAACGACCAGGACATGCGCCACGAGTGCTCCGTACTAGGCGTCGAGAGCAAGTGCCACCGCTGCGAGGACATCGCCTGCGGCTCTAATTCAGGCTCAGGCTCAGGCCCGGGTACATGCGCCTACCAGATCCAGGGCGTCGACTGGGCGGCGTTGCCCAAGAACATCCCGACGGCCACCGACGTGCCGTGGGCTGTCGGCTCGTCACCAAAGCACCGCTACGACTACGCGTCGGCCACTGGCGTGTGTCTGTTTGTATCTGGAGGCGACTGCATCACGCCGTTTGCGACAGACTACAGTCGCTGTGTTGTGCGCTGCTGGGGTACGGCGTCCGGAGCCATCCAGACGAGACGTCATCCAGAGAGAGGCGACGACGGAGACGCTGACGCGTCCGATATCTGGAGCTTCCCCACGACGTTCTCAGGCGACGGCAAGCCGCAAGGGCAGGTCACGACGCTCGCGGGTTCAGGCGACGCCGGGTTCCAGGACGGACCCGCGGCGACAGCGCGGTTCAACAACCCACAGGACGTGGCAGTGGACTCGACAGGCGTCGTGTACGTCGCGGATACGGACAATCACCGCATCCGCAGGATCGATCCAGTGACTGGCGTGGTCTCTACACTCGCAGGCGACGGTACGGAAGGCTACGCCGACGGTGTGGCAGCGTCGGCAAGGTTCTCGTTCCCCACGGGCTTGGCGGTGCTCGAGGACCCGATCAACGGCGGCAAGGTCGTGGTGTTCGTGGCCGACACGGGCAACCACCGCATCCGTAAGATCGTCGACGGCGTGGTGTCGTGCTTTGCAGGTTTGTGTGGGAATGGTGTGGAGAGCGCGATCCTCGCGACGTCGCCCACGCGTCCCCACGCCGGACTGGCGGACGGCGACGCCATGAGCTCGCGGTTTGACTCGCCCATGGGCATTGCGGTTGATTTGGCGGGTGTCGTCTTCGTCGCAGACACAGGAAACCACCTCATCCGACGCATTGAGTAAGTGGCTCGTTTGTGTCTATGTAGGTTTGTGAGTATGCTAACGACTGGTGCTGTAGTCCTGATGGAACGACCACGACGCTGGCAGGCAACGTCGTGCCCAGCAACGACGTGGACACGCCCGGGTGCGTCACGCCTTGTCTCAAAGGCGTCGCAGGTTTCCGCGACGGCAACCTCACGTACGCGCAGTTCAACAGCCCTCGTGACGTTGCTATCGGCCCGCAGAGCACCGTCGTGGTCGCTGACGGCCACCGCATTCGCCGCGTTAACTACGATGGCACGACGTCGATAATAGAAGGCATCACGGCCACGAACCGCGTGGTTACACTGGCAGGATCCAACGTACCTGGCAACATCGACGGCTCGGGGGACGAGGCCACGCTCCACGCGCCTGCGGGCGTCACGGTCAGTGCCGACGGCCGCGTGTACGTCGTGAGTCCGATCACGTGCAAGCTGCGGCAGGTCTCGAGCGCCACGCAAGTGGCTCGGCCGGTGACCTGCACAACGAGACTCACGCAGGTGCTGCTGCCCAGTGGCTGCTCGTCGTACGAGCCGCCCGTGGATGAGCTCAACTTACGCGTGTCACCCGTGACTAACAACATCTACTACAACTACGAGCAGCGCCGCGTCAGTGACTCGATCGACGGCCCCGTGCTGCTGGGTAGACAGATCAAAGACTGTACGGGCACGCCACCTGTGGACGCGTTTGAAGTCGGCGATCGATCACTGGCAAAGCGCAATGCGACGACGCTGCAGGTGATCCCGGATGAAAAAGAAGACCAGGAGGACGGTACGACCGTCAAGATCTCGTGTCCTGCTGGCTGTGGAGCTGCAAGCGGCGCGACGGTCTACGGCTCGTTTCTCTACTCGGACGAGTCGGCGATTTGCGCGGCCGCGATCCACGCCGGTGTGATCACAGATGCCTCAGGGGGACTCGTAGAGCTCATGCTGGAGAGAGGCGTCCAGTACTACAACACGACTGTCCGCGACGGCTCGACAGCCAACGGCGTCACATCCCTGGACTTGCCTGCGCTGGCTACCAGTGCTGCGAGGCTGTTCAGCGTACGCGGGTACCCGCTGGCTCAGATCGAAGTCCACACGGTCGCAGGCGCGCCGTCCGCGCAGCTCAAGAGCGGCTGTGGCTTTGCCGACGGCATGCCGCCGCTGGCGTCCAAGTTCAGCGGCCCGCACGGCATAGAGATCTACTCGCAGCACAGTCCGTCGCGGTCTCGCCAGCTCGTCGTCGCCGACAGTGGTAACCACCGCATCCGCCGCATGACTGCGAGCTGCTCCAAGATCTGCGAGAACGGTGGCGTGTGTGTGGCCACAGACACATGCTCATGTGCCTCTGGGTGGTCAGGCGATGACTGCTCTATCCCGGTGTGCTCCTCCCCATGCTCTGGTCGTCAAGTGTGTGTCGGCCCGGACACGTGTGCGTGTATCCCTGGTTACACTGGTGCGCCGGCGTGTACCACGCCTCTGTGTGTGCAGACCTGTGCGAACGGCGGCTCGTGCTCGGCTCCTGACACGTGTAGCTGTGCGTCTGGGTGGTTTGATTCCAACTGCACGACGCCCGTGTGCTCGCAGACGTGTGGCAACGGCGGCAACTGCACTGCACCCAGCACGTGTATCTGTCCGAGCGAGTGGAGCGGCGTCGACTGCCGCGTGCCTGTGTGCTCACAGTCTTGTCAGAACGGCGGCTCATGCGTCGGGCCCAACACGTGTCTGTGCGCTGCTGGCTGGAGCGGCCACGACTGCGCCATGCCCGTATGTCCACAGGGCATGTTCGTGCCGCATCCTAGCGGCTTCCTGAATGCATTGTGGCGGCCTTTCTCGTTTGAAAACTACGTGCCGTGCGATCTGCCAACGTGGTGTCAAGAGACCAACGAGTTCGACTGTCTCGCACGGCTCCAGAGCCCCGTGGTCGGCGTGGTCTTCGGTGCCAGTGGACGCGCACGCACAGGACGAGTCGTGGACCCACGCCTTGATCAATTGACCAGCTCGCTGGCGCGTGGCTGTCTGCTGATCGAGCTGGGCGACACGGCATTAGCGCAGTATCAGTACCTGAACGAGCAGAACGCGACCAGCGACTTCTTCCGGTTCGCGCCCAAAGTCCCATTTGGCTGGAACGCTTCGGGGGCTCCATGGCGAGGTCTCGACGCACCAGAAGTCGGGTTTCTACCGCCTTTTAACCACGCCAGCGACCGCCAAGTCGCGCTCGTGGAGAAGCGCAGCGTCGTGCAGGGCGTGTACGCGTGTGCGAATGGTGGCAGTTGCGTCACGCCCGGTGTGTGCCAGTGTGCCGCGGGCTGGGTCGGCTTCGACTGCAGGACACCGGTGTGTAACCAGGGTTACTACGTGCCGACGCAGCCCACGTACTTCGCCGCTGACCCGCCCGAGTCCAAGGATCCTCGGCAGTCGACGTCGAACCCTCAGTACACCGTGACGGTCGAGGCGCTAGTATACGACGCCGTGACGACCACAACTGCCACACGCGAGGGAGTACGGTATTTACAGTCAGGTGGCTCGTCACAAGGAGGCTACGCGTGCTCAAACCGCAGTATCACACAGTGGGAGAAGCCCGCGACCATCGGCCCGTACGCGTCGGCGGAGTACTACTTCGAGCACCCGAACTATTTTTCCGGGTATATGAACAAGACGCTGCAGCTCGATGGGTACTACCACACGTACTGGGAAGGGATGTTCTGGCCGCCTTTGTACGTGCTCAGTCAGCCGCTGCTGGACGACACGCGCGAAGGCTGGAAGCGTGGAGGCAGGTGGAGCCGCGTGGCTAACAGCACGTGGCAGAAGGGCAAGTGCCTCGTCCAGTTCAACCGCACGTGTAGTAGAAGCCCCATGGTGGATCTGCTCACACAGACAGCTCAGCTCGTCACCGACACGGACGCGTCCTACCGCCCACAAGGTTCGTACTCGATCTCTCGCGCGACCCGCGTGGGCTTTTGGAACCAGAGCGTGAGTGGCGACTGTGTGGACAAAGTCCTGCAAGGCTGTTATAACAACGGCACCTGCGTGGCGCCGGATACGTGTCTGTGTGCCTCTGGCTGGAAAGGCCCGGACTGCTCCGTGCCGGTCTGTGACCAGACGTGTCTTAACAACGGCAACTGTACGCTGCCCAACCGTTGTACGTGTGAGATCGGTTGGACGGGCAGCGACTGTTCCATCCCGATGTGTGCTCAGGAGTGTCGGAACGGCGGCAAGTGTGTGACGCCGGACAAGTGCGAGTGTGTGCAGTGGGCGTCCAAGTGGCGAGACGGCCGCGAGAACGGCGGAGCTCCAGTGTTTAAGACGCCCGAGGGACTCGCGCAGATGACGGGGTACACGGGTTACGATTGCAACACGCCCATCTGCGTGCAGGCCGAGCGGTTCGTGCTCAACACCAAGCGAGACACTGACGGGTTTATGTCGTTGAGAGGCCACGGCAAGACGGGGAAGGACGTGTGCTCGACGTACCGGTGTCCGCAGTTCGACGAGGAGCTCATTTCGAATGACGGCTTGTCGTTCCAGAGCGGCTGCTCTGTGGGTAATCCACTGGGCAATCCACAGGGCGTGACGACGTTCACGAGACGCATGGCAAATATCCGCAACTACAACGACTCGCGCAACATTATGCGCGTGTCGGATGGGTTTCTGTGTGGCAATCTCGTGTGGGAACAAGGCGACTACATGAAAGGCCGGTACATTCGCACGAACTACCTCAACATCACCAAGATCGACGACGAGACGTGGGATTACGGCGTCACGACGCCCGGCGAAGGCGTGTTCATGTGCTATAACAAAGGCTCGTGTATCGCGCCTGACACGTGCTCGTGTGGCGATGGCTGGCAGGGTATCGACTGTAATATCCCGATCTGTCGGTTCCTACAGGCCAATGGGTCCGTGGTCACGGGCTGTCTGAATGACGGCGTCTGTGTGGACAAGGACACATGCCAGTGCATCACCGTCGAGTCGATTCTCCACGTCAAGCACCCGACTTCGCCTCGTGGACTCACGGGGTACACGGGCTCGGACTGTGCGATCCCCATGTGTATCCAGGGCGTGTTCGATCCGCTGTGTAGTGTGAGCGGAGCTGCTGGCGTGGACGGCTGCTACCGCTGTAAGAACGGCGGCGTGTGCGTCGCGCCGGACGTGTGTAAATGTGCCGACGGCTGGACGGGCTTCGACTGCAGCGAGCCGATCTGTGCGTTGAATACGACGGTCGTGAACGCCACTGTACAGGCACAGCTCTTCACAGTCGACGACCAGAAGGTACTAGCATTTATGGCGGATCCGTGCGGTTCCAACGGCGGCCGCTGGGGCAAAGAGTGGATCAACGGCGCGCTTGTGGGCCAGGGAAACTGTACAATACCACGCAAGTGTACGTGTCTGTGCAGGCAAAAGTACGATGCTGCGATCTGTAAGGCGACGGGTGATTTCTGCGAGAAGCCGTGGCAAGACCCGTTCCAGCGGTCCATCCCAGCGGGCTTCGTGTACGGCACGAAGAACTGTGTGGACGGTTTCCAGGGACTGGAGGACAAGGACGGCAACTTTATCAGCTGCCACTTGCAGATCTACGTGCCGTCACTGTACAGACGTTACACAGTGTCGATGATCGCGCTGTTGTCGGTGCTGGGCGTGGCCGTGCTCATCGCGTGGCACTACATCCGCAAGAACATCCGCAGACGGCGGCTGCTGGCAAAGGCCGAGAGAAGACGATCGCGAAAGAACTCGGAGGAAAACCCACAGGACAAACGCAAGAGCGGCGCGTTTGTCCACGCCAAGCAGGCCTAGACAAGGATCTAACAAAGAGAAAGTCCAGCATTTATTGTATCCATATTGATTTTGGTAGAAAAGCTGACCGACTATCATACAAGATGGAAAATGCGAGGCCACGAGAAAAGCATGCTCTGACTGTATTTCATAAAAAGTAAAACTGCGGCTACTCAATGCGTCTACGACACGAGCATGTGGATGGGGATCTGCGATCGCTTGGGCGAAGGCTCCGGCGCGGCCGCGTCCTGCATCACCACGTCCTCGACATTCGCCTCAGTGGTAGCTGAGACCGTCACCACGCCGTTGTCATTGCTGCTCCCGTGGTCATTGCTGCTGTGGCCGTTGCTGTGGCCATTCGCCGACGGCTCCGACGCTATCAGCTGACGCAGGTACTCGTCACGACGCTCTTTGGATCCTTCCAGAAAGGACGCCAGTTCCTGCGCGACGCTTGCGCTCGTGAGCTCCACGAATGGATTCCGCAGCAGCACGTCCTGCTGACGCACGCGCTTCATGATCTCGACTTCAAAGGCGTTGCCGGGCGTTGGGAACGTGAACTCCTCCAGTCGCGAGAGGTCAAAGCCGTCCATGCGGATCGTCTTGGCAGGCGCATGCGCGTTCAAAAGCACGCAGATCGCGTGGATCTTCTGCTCCAGAATCGCCAGCGACGGGAACTCGTCTGCGGCGTGGTGCAGCCACGCCTCACGTTGCTCTGGTGACTCGAAGCGGTCCTTGTAGACGGCCTCAAACGCCTCTGTGCCGTCCAAAAACACTTGTCGGACGTGGTTTTCACGAGCGCGGCGGTGGAATGGAAGTTGGCGGTCCACGAGGATTCGCTCCCACGCGAAGACGCCGTAGCGAGCCATTCCATAGAACACGCCGAGGTCGTGGACCCACGGACACCACCACACGGGCATCTTGTCCACGAGGTCCGGGCTGCCTGACCGCAGTAGCTCCAGTAGCTCGCTCTTGCGGTGCGTGAGGATGTTGCCGATGTCTTCCAGCAGCTCCGTGCGACGCAGCGTGACCCACGCGATGTTGCGGGCCTTGAGACCATGAGCGAGCACGCCTTCGTGGGCGTCCACAAACTCAATCCCGACAAGATCCGCCAACGCCAACGCGCGCTGGTCCGAACCCAGGGGATCCACCTTCATGGCGGCGATCTCACGACACTTGGGCAGGAACCGGTCGTGGTAGAACTCCTTGGCCATCTCGGTCGTCTTGTTCAGCTTGCCCCACTGCACAATGTTCATCCACGACAACGTGTCCGTCTCCCAGGCAAACGGCGGGATGTTGAGGTGCTCCTGGCCGGCAGCTCCACGGCGACGCTGTGTGTCGATGGAGATCGAGGCCTTGGCGTCGATACGCGGGGCGCCATGAAGTGCGATCAGGTACGAGAACGTGCGTCGCTCTTCCTTGGTCCAGTCCTTGGGCTTGATCTTGGAGCCGATCACAGGGTCGGGCATCTGCTGCGCGTTGCGCACGACCGCCATGTGACGCAGCAAGTCATTCTGCGCGAGCTGCATGGCCTTGAGCTCCACGCGACGCAGCGACGCCGCGCGCAGCTTGCGCTCGAGCGTCGACTGGCGCTGCTGCTCGACGCCGGCGCGTTCTTTCTTGTACGTTTCCATCTCCTTCTGGCGCTTCACGTCGTCGGCCGAAAGCAACCAGAACAGCAAGCGGTTCATCTGCTGCACCTCGGGCTGCTTGAACTTCTTGTCATCCACAACTAGAGCCGCTGAGCCATCCGCTGGGGTCGCAGGCGCGGCCGACGACGAAGCAGATCCCTCGGCTTCGGCGGACTCACTCTTGACTGGAGCTGCAGGTGGAGCTGGCGCTGGAACTGCTGGCGGTGCCGGTGGCTTGGATTCGCCAGCGTCTTCCAGCTCTTCAGCTGACTGGTGAGAGGTCGTCGAGGCCGCGTCCTGGTCATTCGCATCCGCCTTGACGACTCCGTTGACACCGTCCTTGATGAGCTGCTCCTCGTGGGCTTCCGAGATTTCCTGGAACCGCAGACGATCATCGGCCAGGATCTGCGCGCAACGGCCGTAGCCGTGGAGAAACACACCGATGAGCAGACTGCGGTCGGCCTCTTCGTTCCACCAGCTCGTAATCTGCGTCCACGGAGGCCGTTCCGTGCCGATCTCGACGATCTGGATGCGATTCTTGACGGCGTCCACGCCGTAATATGCCACGCGATCATCGAACTCGACGGTCGCCGGCGGAGGCGGACCCTTCGCATCGTCGTCACCCTTCATCTCCTCGTCCTCAGAGTGAGTGTCCCGGTACTCTTGGTCCAGTTCCTCCAACGCCGCGGACACGAGACGTCGCAGACGCCACAGCATATCCAGTCGAATGAGCACACGGCGTCCACCGCCCTGCTTCAGCTTGAGCACGAAGTCGTCGTCCTTGAGCACAGGAGACATCTCGACTTCGTGCACCAGCCCTTCTTTCTGCGCGTGGACCGAGGCACGAATCATCGACTTGACGAACGGCGAGTCGTCCTTCGAGGAAGCAGAGGGCTCCATACACGACAAGCCGCATGCGTAGATGAACTCACGCGCAAACTGCTCGACTTCTTCCACGGTTCGACTGCCGCCGCTCTGGCTGCGGATGATCTCCCACCGTCCAAAGCCGTAGTGCATCAGCGCACGCTGCAGGCGATCACGGCCGTTCTGGGTCCAGTCGCGCGGCTCCTTCTTCTCCTCGGCCTTCTCACGCTCTTTCTCCTCACGCTCGCGTTCCTTGCGCTCGGCTTCTCGCTCCTTCTTGTCCAGCTCGTCCTCCGACTCCGAGTCCGAGCCAAGGCCAGCACCAGCGGCGCCGCCTGAGGCTCCACCCTGCGCACCAAAGCGAGACACGCGCGTTCGCTTGCGCTGCAGCGGCAGCTCTTCTTCTTCTGGGAAGTCCGGCTCCGTCAGACCCACCGCCTTCTTCCAGAAGTCCGGATCGTCGATGTCAACGTCGTCCGACGTCGTAGCCGACACGAAACTGGCCTTGGAGAACGACGACTTGGCCTCCTGCTCGTACTGCACGATCTGCGACGAGCGCTGCAAGATCTGGTCGATATCCGCAGCACAAAACTGCTCACCGGCTTGGTCATCGTCACGGAAAACGTCGTAGGCGCCTCGCTTGAGCAGCTCATCGATCTCCTTGGCCTCTTGCGCCTTGTTCGATGGTTTCTTCTTGGTGCCGCCTTCCTCCTGGGCTTCGTTCTCACGTCGCATGTGCGTCAGCACAGCCTTGTCGAGACCGAGCTTGAGCGAAGCCTTGTGGAACATGTGCATCTCGTACGTCTTGCGCGTGATGAGACGGTAGATCTTGACCGAGTGGGTCTGGCCGATACGGTGGGCACGCGCCTGGGCCTGGAGATCGTTCTGCGGGTTCCAGTCACTGTCGAAGATGATGACCGTGTCGGCCGCCGTCAAGTTGAGACCGAGACCACCAGCCTTTGTGGACAGCAGCATCACGAAGCGGTTGTACTCGGCCTTGACGAAGCGGTCGACAGCCGCCTGTCGATCGTTACCACGGATGTTGCCGTCGAGACGCTCGTGCAGATAGCCCATATACCGCAGGTAGTCCTCGATAATGTCGAGCACGCGCACCATCTGACTGAAGATTAGCACCTTGTGGCCGCCTTCTTTCAGCCGCGGCAGAAGCTTGTCGATCAGCACCATCTTGCCACAGCACTTGACCATCATCTCGTGGCGCTGCGCGTCGTTCACGAGGCCTTCGATCAGTCGCTCTTCGACGCCGTTGTTCAGGTACGGGTGGTTGCAGCACTTGCGCAGCTCCATCATCACGTTCATGAGGTTCGGCACGTTGTTTGGGTTGCCTCCGCGGCTCAAAAACGACGTGTTGCGCTCGTAAATGGCTCGGTACCACTGCTTCTGCACGGGCGTGAGCTCCACTTCAATGATCGTCTCTTCCTTGGGCGGCAACGACTTCTCGACGTCTTCTTTCTGGCGTCGCAGCAAGTACGGCTTGAGCATCTTGTGCAGATCCACGACCTGCTGCGCCTCGTGCAAGTCGCCAAACTTGTCCAAAAAGTCCGTCACACTCGGGAACGACTTGGCGTCCAGGAAATTGAGCAACGCCCACAGCTCCTCGGTCTTGTTCTGCAGTGGCGTACCAGTGAGCAGCACACAGTGGTCGCGACGCAGCGACCGCATCTGCTCCACGAGCCGCGAGGCCTGGTTCTTGAGTCGATGGGCTTCGTCCACGACCAGGCAGCGCCACTTGATCTTTGACAGCACGCTGATATCCTTGATCGCGACTTCGTACGTAGTGACAAGGATATTAAACTTGAACGGCTTCTTCTTGTCTGGACGGTTGTGCGAGTCCAAAAAGTAAAACTCAAAGTCTCGGATCAGCTCGCGGGCCTCCGTGTTGCCGTGGTACACGATACAGTTCATGGTCGTCCAGGTCTCGCACTCGCTCTGCCACTGTGCGATCAGCGACAGCGGCGCGACCACAAGGAACGGGCCTCGCGCCTTGATCTTCTCGTTCACACGGAGACTGTCGAGAAAGGACAGCGTCTGGATGGTCTTGCCGAGACCCATCTCGTCAGCGAGGATGCTGGGCCGCTCGTTGTAGTAGTTCCAGAGCAGCCAGTTGAGACCTTCGAGCTGGTACGCGCGCAGCGACAGCGTCTGGTCCACGCCGAACCGCGGCGACTCCTCCAGCTTGCGGTAGTCTCGCAGCGTCGGTCTCGGCAGCGGCTCCCACTCGTCCTTGGGCGGCACGACGCGGCGCTGCTCGAACTTGGCGATGGCGTCGTCGTCCTTGAGGTCGCACGCACGCTCCCACGTCGCGTCCGTATACGGCAGCACGCGCCACTTGACCAAAAACCGCCGACCGTCGTCCACCACAGGCTTGGGCGTCGCTGGATCCTCTGGATTCTCTGGATTTTGAGGATTTGCTGGATTTTCAGCGACGACTGGAGGGTCCGGCACGGGATCCTGGCGGTGGGCGAGGATGCGGTGGACTTCGAGGTACTCTGGATTAAAGTACTCGAGCTCGCTGGCGTCCAGGTCTCCGTCCAGCTCCTGGGTCTTGTGGTGGTGGTGGTGCTGGTGGAGCGTGTGGCCGTGGCCGTGCTTCTCGTGGAACCGCTTGATGCGCTGCTTGTTGTTCATGTCGATTTCCAGCAGCGTCTCGCGCGTCTCCCACGAGCAGTGCAAGTACGAGAAGCCCTTCCACTTAATATAATACTCCGCCACGGGCTTTGTATTGGACGCCGTCTCCGCGGGAGTCGGAGGTGTGCGCAGGCGAGAGCTCATGATCTTCTCGATGACCATGGTCGGTCCTCCTCCTCCGGTGACTCCGCTGACCACGAACTCGGCCTCGTCGTCCGATGCGTCCTCCCCTCCTCCTCCTCCTCCTCCGCCGGCTCCTCCGTGCTCCTCTGTGCGCTTCCGCTTCTTCTTCTTCTGCTGCTTGCGCGCGATCTCCTCGTCGTCCATCAGCGAGTCGCTCAGATCGTCGTCCGAGTTCGGCACGCGGTAGTTCTTGCGCGTCTTGCTGGCCTCGCGTCCGCTGCGGCGGCGGCGCGCGGCCTCCTCCTCGTCGTCCTCCTCCATCAGAAGCACCTCCTCCTCCTCCGCTCCTCTCCCCTCATGCTTAGACTTGTGGTGGCTGTGCTTAGACTTCTTCTTCGCCGGTTGCTTGTCCCTAGACTCCTTGCTCGTCCGCTCCTTAGACTCCTTCGTCTTGTCCTTAGACTCGAGCTTCTTCCGTGACGCGGCGCACTTTCCGCAGTTCTTATTCGCCTTGTCATTCTCCTTGTAGCCGCAGACCTTGCAGCTCCACTGAGAGGAGGAAGAGGAAGAGGACTTGGCGCCACTGGCGGCGGCCTCCTTCTCCTCCTTCTTGGCGCGCATCTTGAGCGCCAGCTTATTCGCGAGCTTGGTGTTGAGCGTGCCCTTCATCTTGCTAAAGTCGTCCGTGGGCAACTCACACAGCGGACACACGTAGCTGTCGATGGCCTCGAGCTCCTCGGGCGTGAGAATGAGCTTGCAGCACGGCGGATGGACCCACCCATTGCAGCCGCCCGTGCCGCGGATGCACTCGATCATGATGCCGCTGTCCTCGGTCTGGCGGCACAGGCAGTACGGCGTCTCCTCCGCGTCCGCCATGGTGTCGCCCGTCGTGGAACTGAGTACTGGACTGCGCGGCGATTCGATTCACTCTCTCGACTCGACTCACAGCCATGGGCCGCCTGCATTCCATCCACATGAAGGGAGGGGGGACGCCCAAAGCGTAACCCCATTTCAGAGAACACGCTCCAAAACGTAACCCCATGCTCCTGGTGACTGGTCGCATGGGACGAGCCCTTGCGACGGCCGAGTAACCGCACTTAGCGTAACCCAGGTCTACCTACCGGGACCGTAACCAGCTCTTCTGCAGAATCTCCTGCCACAAAGCGACCACATGTCCCGCATCTGCTTTACTTCAAAACGGGACATCACGGGACGCGTCCATCCCGAAATAGAGTAAATTCGGGATAATTGATGTGATTGGCTGAAATGATGACTGTCATCGCTTCCAGTCAACGCGAAGCGATGCGCCCGTGGAATGGGGAGCTCCATTGCATCAGGAATTCAGCAGCATGGCGTCGACGGAAGGCAGCAAGGAAGACAAGAAGCGCCGCCAGGTGATCGTGATCCTGGAGCAGGCGGCTCTGGAGACGGTTAAGACCTCCAAGGGCTTCCAGCTTCTCAACTGCGATGACCATAAGGGCCTCCACAAGAAGTTCAACAAGGACCCGTCGCAGTCGCGTCCCGACATCCTCCACCAGGAGCTCATGGCGGTGCTGGACTCGCCGCTGAACAAGGCCGGCTTCCTCAAGATCTACATCCACACCACTAAGGGCGTGCTCGTCGACGTGAGCTCGCAGATGCGCGTGCCGCGCACGTACAAGCGATTCGCCGGTCTCATGGGTACGGCTGATGTTTGATTGACTGATTGATTGATGGAACTCGAGTGATGCAGAGGACTGATGTTATTGGATTGATTGATTGATGTACAGTGCAACTGCTCCACACGCTCAAGATCCGCTCAACCGACGGCAACCAGACGCTGCTGAGTGTGATCAAGAACCCGATCACCAAGCACTTGCCGGCCAACGCGCGCAAGTACGCGCTCACGCGAACAGGCCGCATCGTGAACCCGTGGGAATTCGTCGAGGAGCTGCCCAAGGACGAGCCAGTCGTGTTCATCTTCGGCGCCATGGCCCACGGCCATATCACCAAGGAGAACACCAACTACGTACGTTTCTTATTGATCCCATCTACCTGTTGAATCATTCAGTTAGACTCACTGGGACTTGTGTGTTTGATGTTGTAGCTGGACGAGCAGATCTCCATCTCCGAGTACCCGCTCAGTGGCGCGCACGCCATCTCGCGTATGCTCAACGCCTTTGAGCGCCACTGGGGCATCTTGTAGACGCGCGACACTATCGGTAAATACGTTTTGATTTTGATTTTTGATTTTGATGTTGTTCGCCTGGCTCCATCACTCGCTTCTACAAAGGCGACCCGGGCAATTTACTGGCTTGCTCCAGTATA
The DNA here is from genome assembly GCA_023337545.1 of Pythium coloratum. NCBI lineage: Eukaryota > Oomycota > Peronosporomycetes > Pythiales > Pythiaceae > Pythium > Pythium coloratum. The sequence goes on from JAADXE010000215.1 coordinate 15,061, forward strand.
CCCTGCGTCGCTATCTCATCACTCGTGGGCAGTCCAAGCTGCTTCTGCTGCTGGTCGAACATGGCCTTGCGGATCGCACCTTGCGTCGCAGGATCGTACTCGTCGATCTGCCGCGTCGAGTCCACTTGACTCGTGTCGATCTCCTCGTCTCCGACCACTGCACTCGCCCACCACGTCTGTTTGATCTTCTCCAGCGAGATGTGGAGCGTGTGGTTGTTCTCAATAGACCAGAGACTCTCGTCCGCGCGGATCTTCTCTGGCAGATCGCCGTCAATGAGGACCAGAGGCTCAGGCGAGCCACGAAGAGCCACGCGCAAGTGGTTGGTTCGGATCTGGCACTCGAGGTCTTTGGCTCGCGTCCCCACAGGCACTTCCACTTGGATCTACACTCACAGCAGATCAGCATTGAATACTCCAAGGCAATGAGAGACTGGAGACGAGCAGACGTACCGAGACATCGTCCAGCGTCTGCGTCCACGAGTACTTGTCCATGTGGCCGCCGTTTCCATCAGGAACTAAATCGCTCGTCAGCCCCAACATCCAACGATCAGACGCATCCAAAGCGAGATCCACTTACGCTGCTTGCCCTTCTCAGTCAAGCGCACGGGCTTTGCGGCCGCTAAGGGCGTCGGCGCCGCCTTAGCAACATGTGTAGTAGTCGTCTTCTTTAGCTGCGTTGGCTTCGCTGGCACCACTGGCGCGTCGATATTCTTCATCGGATGCTTCTGGAACGCCGCCAGCACCTTCACATCCACCCACACATTACATTAGCACTCGTATCCAGCCATTCAGCAGCTCACAGTCTTCAAGACACGCACTTTTTGCTCGGCCATACCAGGCCGGAAGCCCATGTTCTTGCCCACGGGATCGTCCGTGACGACGTAAAAGTCCGTCTTCCGATGCAGAAACTCAAAGAACGAGTCCAGCAGAGACTCGATACTGCCATGGTGCTGTGCCAGCGTCAGAAACAGCTCGTCGTAGCGTCCAGGAGCCGCGCTCATCGCCGCACTCGTCGCCTTCGATGCCATTGTCATTGTTGTGTAGCTCTTCGATTTCCACGGATACGCGATCGGTCGCGTCTATATTCCACCAATCAAAGGTATTCTGAAGTTGTTTTCTGACCAATGAAAAACTTCTAAATTCTTGCGGGAACAAAACAGGCGGTTCCCTCGGTTCCTCAACTTGTGTCTGCGTCATCTTCATCTCCTGGCAACGGAGAGAGCTCCATAAGAAAAGACACCACAGACAAAGGATGTGGTCGGCCGTAGAGCACGCGGCGTCGCGCGTGTGCGGCTTCGCACGCCGCCACAAGAAGCTGGTGATCGCCACGGGCGTCACGGGACTCTGCGTGGGCGGCGCCTACTACGCGTACCGTCGTCTCATGAGCGAGGCCGAGCGTTTCACGCAGCAGCTCCAGACGCAAATGGCCGAACACCAGCGGCTGCAGCTGTCGCTGGCCAGCACGACCGAGGAAAGCAACGCCACGATCCAGCGGTTCCTGCCGCGGCTCAAGAAGACGCTGTACCAGCTCGTGGACCTGGAGGCCGTCGTGCAGGAGCTCAAGACGCTGGACAAGAGCGACAAGGCCACGCGCAATAAGCTCTGGGAACAGGCCAAGCGCACGGCCGTGACGCGCTACTTCACGGCGCTGATCGCGTTTGGCCTGTGGCACTTGCTGGTGTTTGCGCAGATCGCGATCATTGGCAAGCGCACGTTCGAGAAGAACAAACAAAGCAATGGCGGCAGTGGTGGACTGGGAGAGGCGTCGGAGACGGACGAGCAGAAGGCGCTGGCGGCGCAGCACCAGTTCCTGGCGTCCGGACTCGAGTACTTCCTGGACGAAGGCATCGAGCGCATCAAGACCCACGTCGAAAGTGTGGTCGTTGCCAACGACCAGCTCCAGTCGTACGTGTTTTACGGCCTTTCTCACGTCGGACAGTGCGATTTTTTTCGAGTGCTAATAATTGTGATTTTTTACGCTCGTTTTTCCAGGTGGGAAGTGAGCCGCAAGCTGCGTGTGGAACGCGACGAGCTCAATGACTTGCTGCAGTCGGTGTACCTGTCGATTATCCCGCCGCAGAGCAAGGCGTCGCGAGACGCAGGCGACTCGGAGAAGGCGCTGGCTTTGTGGCGGTCGTTTTTGATCTACCCAGAGAAGAAGCCTGGCCAGAGTGAACCGGTCATCAGTCTGCTGAACGATCTGTGGGATCTGCTGGAGAGCGACCTGTTCGGGCCGGCGCTGCAGCACAGCCTGGGCTTTCTGTGCGGCAATGCGTTCCAGGACCTGAACGAAGTCGTGTACGGCGTGACCAACCGCTTAATAGTCGAGAACGAAGACGAGGAGAACGCGCAGCAGCAGCAAAAGAAGCCGTCGCCGCCGTTGGCCAAGCTCATCCCGGCGCTGCAGACGGAAGTAAACAAGCTGCTCACGCACAGCGGCCAGGACAGCTACTTGGTCAAGTACTCGCAGGGCGTGTGCGAGATGGAGGCCTTCCGCGGCTTCTACGAGGCCATCTTCTTCGAGCAGGACGTGGGCGCACAGCTCATTTAGTGTCAAGTAATAGCCGTAGTTGTAGGGTGACAGGATAGAGGACGAATAGCAAGTCCTTATGCTCAAAAAGAGAACAACAAAAAAACGATCCCGAGTCATTTTTACTGAGAAAGGCTTAGATTTGGCGACGGCGAGAGAAGCGCTTGACACACACCACACGCACTCGTCTAGGAGCCGCTACTCTCACCACACAGGCAGATCCCTGGCTGCGACGTGGCTGTAGCTGAAGCTTTTTGAGAAGGTTGACCTTGCGATGGCTGTGGCGGCGAGGGACTCGAAGCCTCGTGATCTTCGGACGCGGCAGTTGGCTGGGTTGTGACTGCAAGAGGCTGTTGCGTCTGGCCGTCGCATGTGGATCATTCTGCTTCAGAAGCCTTGCTTTCAAGTAGCTGGGCTTGGGCAGTGCCTGAAGCTTCACGGGTGGCTTGATACCAGGCGCGAAGTAGCGACCGTGGATGGGCCGTCGACTGGACGTCAGCTCCGGATGCTGCTTGATGAATCGCTGGTACTGCTGCTGGACAAACGGACTCCGTTGGCGACGCTGCAGCTGAGCGAGTGCTTGGAGGCGTAGTCGGTCTTTCCAGGCGGAAGTCGGTGAGCGGAACGCAGAGAAAATGGGCCGACGATAAGCGAGAAAGGTGGGCTTCACGGTCTCAGATGTCGAGATTGCGCGAGTGCGCAGTGGCGACGCCAGCAACACGAGACGCAGACGCTGAAGCATATTGGATCGTTTGGTGAAGACTAAGAATCTGGGTGAATGGAGAGCTGCCTGCTGAAAGTCTGGAGCAGCGACGCGGCGGTTGCCGCTTCGAATCTTGGTCTCACGTGTGGCGGTTGTAGAATCAGATTCGTTTCCGTGGAGATCAGATCTGAGTTGACGAACGGTCAGATGGCTACACTTGGGGTTTGCATGTGACGTGTGACGAGGACGCAGTCGCCGCAGTCGAGGACGAACGAGGCGGCTGCGTGGTCGAGGCTGAAGTCCATTGGACGACTCTCGTGTCCCAGTCTTCTCGCAGTTCATTTTCAAATCCACCAACAACCTCCCACTCAAAGCCCCCTCGACAACAATGAAGCTGCTCAAGCACGCGCTGCTCGTCACGCTGCTCGCCGTCTTGTTGCAGACTCAGGCCACTTCTGCTGCCCTGTCCGACACTCCAGCAGTCGCCAAGGCTTCACAGAAAGGAGGCAAGCCAGCGCCTCAGCCGCCCAAGTGGACACCGTCGAAGCCCCGACCGAGTCGTAAACCTGCTCCAACTCAAACGCCAGCCCCGACACCGACACCGACAGAGGACGTGCCAGGAGATACGCGTCGCCTCCGCGAAATGCGTTAATACATCGGCCGTAACCTGCCTTTTATGAGCAGAAAAGAGCAAGAAATGCACGGTCTCCGTTAACATGATAAATACCCTGACCCAAGGTCGTCTCCTACGTGCTGTCGACCGTGTTGTTGTTGTCTTCAATCATTTCGTTGACCTGAAGGACCTTGCGTGGCTCAATATCTTCGTCTTCATCCATCTCCGGCCCACGCACCTTTGCACTTGTTGCTTCAACCACCACAGTGATACCACTGTTCACCGCTACGACTGGTGCGACTTGCGCCGCGCGCACATCCTCCTCTTCGTCCGTGTCGTCATCGTCGTACTCGTCGTCGACTTCCTGGTCCACCATGAACAGTTCCTTCGGCAATTGCGTCACGCCACTGGATCCGTGGATGAAGTTGCGTCGGTCATCATCCCCCGTAGCATAAGCGAGCCCACACAACGCCACCGCTACGACGCCAGCACCGAGCGTGAGCTTGACCGCCAGCTGCATCTGTGCGTCTGAAAACGCGACTGCTGGAGTAACTATCCTTCCTGCTGTGAACGGAGATAGAGTTTCGAGCCACGAAATCAGTTTCGCTTCATCCAAAACCTTTTTTTTGGATTCATAAATTTAGCAGATACCTTCGTTTTTTCCCACTCAGTCATCGTGGCCCTGCTTGCGTTCGTGCTGCCTTTCCAAGTGGCGATCCAGTCGCTCCAGGTCGTCCTTGTCCAGCTCGCCACTGCCGTCCTTATCAAGCTTGCGGAACTGCGCGAGGATGCCGTCGATATCACTCTGGTCGGCCTTGCCCAGCTTCACGAGCATATAGCTCAAGTACTCGAGCTGGGAGACCTTGCCGTCGCCGTCCGAGTCCATGGCGAGCAGCTCCTTCATGCTGATCTTGCTCTTGAGCACCTTGCGCTTGCCCAGTTCCTCAATGATCGATCCGATACCGTGAGCCACAGAGACCACCGACAATGGCAGATAGAAGATGGCGTAGATACGAGCAGCCTCGGACTTTGGCGAGAGGTCTCCAAAGCCCACAGTTGTGATCGTGATGATCGCGAAGTAGAAGCAGTCGAGCACAGGCCAGCCTTCGATCGCACCGAGGATGAGCCCTCCGCCGATAGACACGAGGATGGGCACGAGCGCCGCTGTGATGGCCTTGTTGCTGTCGGACAGCAGCCACTTGAGCCACTTGGGCTGCTTGCTGCGCTGAGCCTTGATCGCGACAGCCTCTTCTTTCTTGGCGGCCGCTGGGTCCCCACTGCAGTGGTCAGCAGCACTATCAACGTTGCTGAGAAGCCGCTGAGTGGTCTCCTTGGCGATCTCTCGTTGGCGGCTCAGGAACCACGACGCCAGTCGACCAAGTGCCATACCGATGGTGGCGATGCCGTAGAATGCGAAGAAGATCGTGAAGGCCTTGCCCGCGGTCTTGACGGGGATCACGTCGCCGTAGCCAACCGTCGTGACGATCACCATGGCGAAGTAGATGCAGTCGACGACCGACCAGTTCTCGACAAAGTGGAAATAGAGGATCGACACGCCCACGTACGACAGTACGAGCAGCAGCGCCGTGAGATTCGCTCTGTTGGCGTTGTTTTTGGCGAGTGGCGAGTCCTCTTCGCCACCAGCGACAATCGTCTTCTGCGCGACACCCGGGATCGTATTTGTTCGGTGGCCAGTGACTGAAGGCAGGTCGAAGATCGACTATCACCAGAGAGACCAAACACAGTCAGTCAGTGTAAGTCGCCGTTATTTGAATCGATAGGGGGATATTCACACTTACGGAGTTGTTGTCTTGGTCGTTGGATGAATCGGAGCTGCTGGACGACGCAGGCTGCTTGCGGACGGCTCGAGACACTCGCGAAAGACTTGCATTGGGCTTGGAGGCTATGATGCTGGACACGACGGTGGCTGTCGGGGTGACCAGCTCGACCATGTTGGTCGCGATGGGCTCGTCGCCTGCCGCCGCAGTCGGTGACCGCACGTCCGCCATGATCGACGCGTCTGGAAGAGGTCTCTGAAAGTGAAAGACTGACCGCAGCGACTGACCGCAGCGACGAAAGCACAGCGACGCTGCTGCCTCAATTGCGGGTGGCTTCACCCGACCAGATCATGCTGAATTCCTGGATCTTATGATGAGACTCACAGCCAGCTATTTCCAGCCAGCCCAGCTGAAGCAAAGACAGCGATTTGCACGAGCTAGTCTCCATATTTTAAGCTGATACTACTCTCAACCTGCGATCCTATTCCTACGTGACGCTGGCTGGTCAGTCGATGGTCTCAGATAAACGACTGTATCTACACTTGGCTCTGCGTCATGGGCTTGGTGCGGTTGATGGCACTCGTGGCGTTCTGGATGAGCATCTCCGTGCCCATCCGCTGCAGTGGTGGGTTGGGCTTGATGCCTCGCAACCGAAAGTGCTGCGTGAGCTGTAGCGGGATCTCGGCCAGCGTTTCCTTCGCGAGTCTCGCGGGGTTGGATCGGAAGCGGTTGAACGGCACGAACTGCACACTGTAGAAATACACACAACCGTCAGTCTCCACAGATAATCAACAATAGAGAGTCCAGCAAGATACGTACATGTCCCGTGCGGCGATGCGGCCACTGCGGGCTCGCAGTAGTTTGCCGTCGGCGTCCAGCGCGTCCATGGCTGAGAAGTCGGCGTTTCCGACGCCCACGATCACGATCGACAGCGGCAAGTGGGACGCGCTCACGAGCTCCTCGACTGTGTTGTCCATATCCATGATCGCACCGTCCGTGATGATGAGCAGCACGAAATACTTGAGACTTTGTGCGCCGTTTGGAGCTGGCTGTGAGAAGAGCTGCGCGATCGTAGCCGCCTGTCTTACGAGCGGAGCAAAGTGCGTCGGCCCGTGGAGACTCACAAACTGGAACGAGTTGGCGTACGCCTCCATGATGCCCTGGACGCCACTCACCTCAGGCTGGTTCGGGTCAAACGTCAGTGGGAAGCAGTGGTTCACAGCGCCGTTGACCATACCGCCGAAGCCGTAGACGGGGAAGCGTCGGTCGTGGTCATACGGCTCCAAGACAGCTCCAGCAGCAGAGATGGCCGACTGGTAGTCGTTCATCTGGCCGTACTGGCTCGCGCCCATGTAGTGGAGACTGCTAGGAGTCGACGGGGCTCCGTTAGAAGCCGTGTAGTCGATGCCCACCATCAAGCTGATCTCACAACCGCCACGCAAGTACTCAGCGAACGTATTCAGCTTGAAACACTCGATCGAGAGGATGCGAAGCACGCCCGAGTTCACGTACTTTTTGCCCTTTCGTACCTGGCGCTCGGCGTTGATCAGGTTCAGACTCGTCTTCTCACCAGCCACGAACTCACCGGCGGTCATCGTGCAGCTACCAATGAACTGGTGGCGGCCACTGGCTTCCCAGTCCATGCACTCAAACTTGAGCAGTCTCTGGAGGTCTCCGTTACACAGTGCACGCACGCTGAGCGTAACCTTTGGCCAGCGTGGGTTCAGGTTGTCGTTAATGTGGACACTACGCCACACAAGCAGCCAAGAGCTCGCGAGCTTAGGGTCCACAGTGTCGTCCTTGAGGCGGTAGATATTCAGGAACGGATCCGACTTGCCGAACCATCCGTCCTTATTGTCCACCTTGTCAGCTGCAAACTGGACGCTCACTTGGTCCGCACACATGGACAGCTCCTCGGCGTCGATGATCACGTGGCCCGTGAGACCGTGGACGTGCTGCGTGTGCGACTGCAGCAGCGCGAGCGTCATGGACTGGCCACCTGACGACATGAGCTGCGCCATCGTGAGCTCCACACAGCCCAGAAAGTCGTGGGCCGTGAGCTTCTCGGACGCGCTGTCGCGGTCAAAGACCTCGAGACGAAGCCGCTGGACCTCCTCGAAGAAATAGTCGACTTCCAGCGCCAGTGTGAAGCTCGGGTTTGCGCTGTTCATCACGGTCTCCGTGCGTCCGATCTCACGCCACTGACGAGGACCTTCCTCCAAGTACACGACAATGAACGGGTCCGATTCGGAAAATACATCACGCGTCTTGAGGTTCTTACAGCGGAAGCGCAGCGCTACGACGCTGGACGGAGGCGGCGGCGTGAGCGGCGTACCGGCAGCCACAGCCATGGGCATGAGCGGCGCTGCGCGTGGTCCAGTATGCGGCGTGACGGGTGCGAAGCCTCCGTGCATGGATGGATGGCTTGGGAGACTCTGGCCCATGGGAGGACCCTGAGGCTGACCGTAACCCTGAGCTGACGGACTCAGCGGCACGGCGACGGCCTGTGGGTACATGCTCGTGGGGGACTTGCTGGGGTACGATGCCGACGAGAACGAGGACTGGGTGGTCTGCTGTGTGTAGGACGATGGCGAGGACGCCTGCGGGTACCCCATGGACACAGCGATGGGCGCACCGACGGCGCCGCCCTTGGCCATATTCAGCTGAAGCTGCGGCGGCAGTTGAGGCGGAGGAGGCGGCTGCTGCTGGTAGGAGAAGGACGAGCGCTGCGTGTTCATGGCGCCGACTGGAGACACCTGCGGGTAGAAGCCGAGGCCGGTGTTCTGGTCGTCGGGAGGCGGCGCGGACGGCGCGGCGCCGGCCACAGGAGAGCGAGGGAAGCCGCTGGCGTTGTTGTAGGACATGCGGACGGCGTGGAGGACTGGGGAATGCGCTGGTGAATCGCTGGTGTCGTCTGTGGTTGGCAGGATGCTGAGCTGGGTTCGGTCCAGAAAGAAAGAGAGAGATGAAGATGAGGAGCTCATTTCGAAGAAAGTGAGTCACAAAGAGAGAGAGGAGGGTACAAAAGGTTACGCTCCAAATAGAAGGCCGTATCCGAATGCTAATTTTTGGATCCACCAATCAGATGATAGAGTTTGGGGAGGGGTAGGGGAAGCGGACAAAGATCTGTCGCACAAATGTAGCCATGTGAGCCCATTGCTGATGTGTTGGACACATGCACCTGGCTTCGAGTCACTCATTAGCACACGCGTTGTATTAGGAATTCATTGCATCCATTGACTAAATGGACGTCGTAGGACGAGCCGCTCGCTGAGATCCCACGTCTGACGTTCGACTCAGTTTTCTAGTACTTCGGAAGTAGCCAATAGGACAGCGTTGGGCTCGAATTTTCGATCAGCCCAACGGCCCAAAGGATCCAGTGGCGGGCGGCCTTTCTATTGGTGCTTCTCCAGCGAGACGACGCGCAGCACGCCCGAGTTGACGTACTTCTTGCCCCTCTTGGCTCAGATCTCCTTGTTGAACAGGTCCATGATGAGGTTCTTGCTCGAGAGGAACTCGCCGGCCGTGATCGAGCACGCACCGATGAGCTCGTGGCCGCCGTCGCGTTCCCAGTCCCAGCATTGGAAGTGGAGAACCTTCGTGAGGTCTCCATTGCGCAGTGACCGCACACTGATGGTGCTCTTCTTCCAGCGAGGGTTGAGCTCGCTCTTGATGACCTCACTTTTCCACCATTGCAGCCACGAGCTCTGGACGGACGGATCGGCGTCTGCGTCCCGAAGACGCTGGATGGAAAGAAACGGATCGGATTTGCCGAGCCACGAGTTCTTCTTGTCTAGATTGTCGGCGCCGAACTGGATGGTGACTTGATCTGTACACGCCGACAGCTCCTCTGCAGAGACCGAGACGGTGCCCTTGAGGCCCGGGGCGTATTCATTCGGTGGCTGACCCAGCGTAAGCTCAAGCGATAGGCCTTTGGTGGTCATGAGCTCGGCCATCGTGAACTCGGCACAGCCGAGCGGTTGTTGTTGATGGAGCTCCTCGATGATGAACGGGTCGGACTCGGAGAAGAGATCTCGCTTGACGACGTTCCAGCATCCTACTCGCAGCACCACGGCAGTCGAGAGGGCCGGTGCTGTCGCCAGGCTCTTGTTGCGAACGTACTGGTGAGAAGAGAGGTGCGACCCAGACCCACGCGAGAAGCTCACAGCGGTAAGAGTCGCCATGGTGGTGAGTGGGTAGGTACCGTTGCTTGGTCTTGGTCTTGAAGAGGCAGATTCTCGAATGAGCCGTCGACCACCATCCCACGGCAGAGCCTTGTCCTGATTGTCAACCACTGACTCGAGACTCTGTCTCTCCCGACTGAAGTCCATGTTGGTTCATGCCTGTCCGTCCACATGATGATTCAGGTGGAAACATGGAATTCGCCACGAAACGTGCAAATGTAAAGCTTATCGAAATGGTTTGTGAGCACATGGTATACATTCGAGGAGCTGCCTGCTCATGGCGGACCAGGAGGTCGACAACGACTACGACGGTGACGAAGCGGATGGGGAAGAGGGTGTCCACTTGGTGCAAGTCGCACCAGCCGTGGTGGTGAACACTGACATCACTACTAGTATGGCGGTTGAAGCCAGCATCACAAAGGCACGTAGATGGACGAAGGCGACGGCAGTGGATCACACAAGGTCCTCGAGGTAAACGCAGAGGTTGATGGCAACAACAACGTGGTCGACGTCTCGTAGACGTGGTGGTGGGGTTTATCGCAATTTTACGGAGACCGTGCTTTTAGCTCTCTTCCATCTGGTCATGAGAGACCAACCCACAGTATCCGCCTCACCGACACTGAGTCTTGGGTGGGTTTCGTGACTGGTTCTGATGGGGGATCGTGTGTTTGGGATGGAGCAGGTTTGCGAGTCGGCCGGGCCATCGACGACGGCGTCCACATGGGTGGCAGAGGCACCGGAATCTAATCCCTCCAGTCCTCGCCACACGTCACACATTTTCCAACTGTGCAAGTGTAGCCATCTGGCCTTTCGATCCAGAGGATCGAATCGTCAATACCGGTATGTGTTTTTCAGCTTGCTGGAACCATCGTTGGTCCACTCTCTCAGCGTCCGTTCGTCCGATCTACGATATGATACTAGTTTCACGTTTTTGGTGTACTGTAGACCTGACTGCTCGTATCGACACAAGAAGCGTAAGAAACTATCAGCACAACCTAAGGGCACAGACGAAACTTGTGTATTGCGCTTGGTCAAGAGAAGCAATCTACCAGTCGCCGGCAAAGGAAGATCCTCCAACTCCGTCACCAGAAAAGAAGCTTCCACCGGCGTCGCCCCGTATCGTGGTGGTCGTCGTGGTGGTCGTCGTGACGGCCTGTCCGTGTCCGCCCGTCGTGGAGCCGACCACCACGCCAGTCGCGAATCCATCGAGGGAACTGGCGCTGTACACATTGTTGGAGTCGGTATTGATGGAGCCGTATTGCGAGCCGCGGGTCCTTGGGCGGGGTGGCGTTCTGCACATGGTGATGCACAGCGACACGAGAAGCGTCACCATCATACACAGGGTGAAACACGCCACAATATCGTCCACCGCGTCCTGGTGCGTCCGCGTTCTCGTCGTCGTTGTGGTTGTGGTGACGCGTCGACATAGGCAGCGACTGACGGTGGACAGCACGCATTCTGCGTTTGGCGGGCAGCAGCAGGGAAGTCCTGATACGAGCGGCAGGCAGAAGCGGCCTGGGGAGCCTCGGAACGCGTGTTCACACAGACCACTGTCTCGGCAGAGCCCGCAGCCAGACGCGTCTACTGACAGAGTAGCATCAGTGATCTCCGTGAAGGCGTCGTCAGCGGCCGGGTGTCGTCGGTGAGCGGAGCCGTTGACCAGAAGCTGAAGAATGTGAACGCGACGACGGCGGCGACGACGAGGGCCATTGCGAGTCGAGCTCTAAACGACGATGGGCAGTTCATGGCGAAGCTTGATGTCTGCAAATTTGGGAATGACCGACGGGCGGGCCAAGCTGTGAAATATGATGACCAAGAGAAGTACTAGCAGAATCGGTTTCTAACAGAATCGCCGGGTCTCTCCACCTTTCAATCCCATCAATCTTGAGCCTCTTACCTCTTGATTTCTTCTGTGGGTGCTTCTCAAGCGAGAGGATACGCAGCACGCCCGAGTTGACGTACTTCTTGCCCTTCTTGGTCTTGATCTCTCGGTTGACGAGATCCACACTCAGCCGTTCACCTGCGATAAACTCGCCCGCCGTTAACCAGCAGCCACCGATGAGCTGGTGGCGGCCGTCGACGTCCCAATCCACACAGCGAACTTCAATATCTCTCTTGAACATTGACCTTCGTCCAAGGTCTCAGTTCGCGCTGTACACTTTGACAATGTTGCGTCGCAGGCGATTGGCGAAGCAGCCACTGCAAATCACTCCCAGCAGTAAAGCCACAAAGCTGCCAGCACAGCAGATCGCTGCGAACTCGGCGTTTGTGAGCAGATCCTGTAACTCGGCCAGCAGCTCGTTCACGGTCTCTCGGAACCACGTGCAGTTGCCGTCGTAGGCACAGTCTCGTAGTTTGGCATCGCGCAGTGAGTTTGTGAAGAACTCGACGTCGGCCTTGAGCTCAAATTCAGCGGCTTCCAGCTGGCTGGTGTTCGTGATGAAATCCTGAAGCAATGGCTTAGGACTGATGATGATATCCGCGATGGTAACTGCGTACTGGTCCAGTTTCCGCTTCTGGATCTCCAGTCGCGCGACAAACAGCCACTGACTCGAGATCATGGCGTTTTGGGCCTCGCCACGGTCGCTCACGCCTCGCCAGCTCTCATTGAACACGCTTTGAATGTACACAAAGTCATCGTCCGTGACCAGCTTGGTGTCATTGTCGGGATCCAGCAACTGCGCAGTCGTAGAGTTGAGCAGCGTTTGGTGGATGGTCTGGTTGTACGGAGAGGCCACAGTGCTGTTGGCGAACGCCCACGTGAATAACCACTCGTACTGCGTGTCCAGAAAGCTCTGCTCCCAGCCAAATAGAGCCACGCGAGCATCAACAGGCTGCCGCAACTGTGTCTCCAGCTCGAAAAGCACCGGGAAGTCGTAGATATCGGTGATATTCAAGCGCCTCGGGTTGTCGTCAGTCGGCGTTGGATGTGAAGGCACTCGTAGTGTATCAGAGAATGCCAGCGTCGCGTTCATTGCTGTTTGCTCCACGAAATTACGGTCGAAAAGCCACGATTGAACGTCCTGAGCAGCGATTGAATCGCCTACAAACAGCGGCACGCTGCTGTTGAGTAGATGGAGCGTTTCGATGCCGTCGTACGCCATCATGGACACCGAGTAGAGCACGCCGACCAACACAAGCGCGAGCATACACGCCACTTCACCGATAAAACACGTCGTTCTTGCCATCGGCCGCTTGTTGGTCGTGAAGCCAATACTCACAGCGACGAAAGACAGCACGAGTGTCAAGCCGCTGAGACCCATCAGTGCAAACAGACTGAATATCGTGAGCTGCTGGGCTTCGGTCGAGAGCTGTTCGTACTGACCAGCGACCTCGCTGACTTGGGAGATGAAAACTGAGGAACTGGTGTTCATCCGTAGTCGGAAGGTTGCAATTGCGCTTGTGAGCGTGGCTCGCATGCCGCCAAACTCGATGAGTTGCTGTCTGGACTCGCGCAGATCCAGTTGGTTCGTATACGCGTTGCGTCGCCATCGGTCTTTGGAGGCGCTGAGCATTTCACTCAATTGTGAGCACGTTTTACAGCGGAAACAACCGGAAGTCGAGCCAATGGTCATACGTGAGACGGCGTTGGGTGTGATGTTCATCTTGGCGCAGTCGATAGACGCAGAGTTGACCGTTGGATACAACAGCGAGTAGTTCAGGATCTCATCCAGCAGCACAAATACGGGTTTGCTGAGCTCGTCGGTCTCAGTTGACTGGGCGTCGAGAAACGTCAGCGGCGTCATCGCCGTCAGCGCCTTTTGCTGAAGTGCTGAAAGTGACGTCTTGTGGCTGCTTTGCTGACTGCCAGCGTTGAGAACTTGATCGATTGGCCGTAAGAATTCGACTTGGAACTTCGTGATTTCATCGGGAAGTGTGACGCTGAGGAGCTCCGATATGGAATTTCGACCAGGAACGAGCTTGGAGTGGACTGTGAGGAAGCTGAGAACACTCGCAGTAGTGCCTACAGTCAGAAAGACACACATGACGACAGCCCACGAGATCTTCGTGGCCTTGGAGTAGATCTGTGGCTGCTTGCGTGGGTCTTTCTTGCGGCAGCCGCACTTGAAACAGCAAAATGACCAAATGAGCTGCAGCAGGAACAGCGCCACGAGAAAGGCCGCACCCAGCGCTGTAAAGGCACACGTGGACCACGCGTACTGGCGGTAGGAGACAGCGTCGCTTTTGATCTGGAAGACGGACAGCAAGTTGAGTCCTTCTGACGCTGAGGCGTCAGCAGTGAACGCGCTGATGGCACTCGCCATGTCAAAATCGACGAGATACGACCGCAGATCGGGCAGCAAACGCTCGGTCTCACTTAGAGTCGCTATCTCAGGGAACAACTTGGTGTTGTTTTGAGCTGCTACTTCGTACACTGACACACACAGAGACCAGGTTAGCAGTAATCCTTGATGCAAGGTGGGTTATAACACCGTAAACCTACCGCTGAACTCGCAGTGGTCGCCTGTGAAACCCCACTTCTTAACGCACTGGCATTTTCCCGACGCGTCTTCTTCAATGGCTCTACACAGCCCACGCTGCTCGCAGCAGAGCGAGTCAAAGTCGTGGTCAATGGGGTAACTCGTGCCCACGAGCTGTCCGCTTCGAACGCGGCGGTCGCCCTCCTGCTCGTTCAGCGCTTTATCGTACGGGAACGTGAGCAGACAGGTCTTGGAAGGGTCGGTCTTGAGCTTCGTGTCCCAGATGAACACGTGCGCGCCGCTTGTGAGCTTGTTGCTGTACGCGTCAGCGCGTTTGCTGGACGAGCAGCCGCCGCAGCACGCGAAGTTGACGTCGTAGCTGCTCGAGAACACGGCGCCAGTCAGCTGCAAGGCCAGTAGAAGCCACAGCGACGCCACGGCATTCATCCACACATTCATCCTGTGCATTTGCCTACAAGGCATCACTAACAGTGCTGTTGAAATGGCTGCCGTATAGCTGCTCAGTGACCCGCCATTCGTATTTTCGGCGCCGCCTTTCTGAAGCCATTTGTGGCTGATTTTCCCAAGATGGCTACACTCAGTATCAGTTCGTATCTGCCACCTACTACACGTTCTTAACAGGAACTTCATGGAGCTCCCCAGCTCATTCGACCATTGGCTCGAGGTCGAGACGACATTATGCTGGCGGTGCTTCCCGACGAGTGCAAGCAACTTCTGTGGGGGTTCTTCGACGCGCAGGAGCTCTGTCGCGTGGCCTGCGTGGCGCAAGGCGTCGACGCTGGCGTGGTGCTGGCGCCGCTCTGGCAGCAGCGCGCCGTCGCGATGGTGCGTCGAGAACTGCGACGGCTCTACGACCAGCGCGTACCCGTCGCCGGAGGGCTACAGCGGCAGAACGCCTCGAGGAGGCTCAGCGTAACCACAGAAGGCGTGGGGGATGATGGTGATAATGGAGGTGATGGTGATGAGCTGCCAATGGTGGCGGTGCCATTCGTGGTGGACGCGCGCTTCTGGAAGGACTGGTACCGAGACTTCCACGTGGTGAGTTACCATCGAGTTTATGAGGCATAGGAATCGTTTGGTCGATGGCCGCTTCAATGTTCGTTTGATGTATCTGTGTGTACTTTCTCGCATTATACTAACAATTTGTATGGACGAAATCCCACAGAGTGTCCGAACGTCGGATGCCGCGCGTGTTGCGTTTGATACTGCGAAGAACGAACTCCACGAGCTCAAGAAGCAACGAAGCGATCTGCGCGAGCTCGTGCAGGCGCTCAAGAGCAACGCGCACAGCGACAAGCAGCTGCGGCGCATGCAGATGAACTGCGTCAAGTGGCTCAACCGCACAGTGCGTCGCACGACCGCCACGAACCAGGCAAGAACAGCGCAGCACGCCGCGCTATCCAAGAACGAGCTCCAGGACCAGTTCCACACCGTGGAAAACACGCTCCAACTGAAGGCAAAGGCGCTATTTTCACTGCGGTCGCAGCTTCAAAAGAGCCAGAATCGGCTCACAAATGAAGTCACGCGCGGCCGACGAGTACTGGCGGATCTCGCCAGTTGATTCGCGTTACCAAAGCTGTGTGGACGGCGCGACTGAGTGGCGGTACGCGCCAGCGTTGCTCACTTTGATGTTGTTCAGTGCCTTGCGCGCGTAGTCCGTCGAGTGGAGACCAGCGTCGCGCAGTGCGATGCCCAGTTTGAAGCGCGCGTTCTTGAACAGCGTGTCGCAGTCGTAACCATGCGTCGGGAAAAGTCCCTTTTCCTGTGAGATAACACACGTGTCAGACGCTCTGATGACGGGATCAGTGACGCCCAAGCGGCCAAACGTACGTTAAGAGGAAGATCTTCGTCGACGGCTTCGACGTTGGCTCGAAACGCCGCTGTTTCCTGCCGCAATCGCTCGGGATCGGCCTGCAACACACCATCATTCACATCACAACTCCACGCAAACCTACAATGAAACCTGAGCCTCAAGTAGCTCGCTTACCACAATCGCAGCGATCCTGTCAGCGTACGGCGTCTCCTGCTTGAGGGCCTCCAGCTTGGCCATGCGCTCGGCCTCCAACGCCTCTCGTCGCTGCTGCTCCAGCCTTTCCTCCGCGATCTTCCGCTACGATAACCAAGCCACGACAATTATTTATCAGAGACCTTCGTCCGTGTTTCATCCTATGACTCCACTGTACCTCGTATTCGGCGTGCCGATACTGGACCCTCTCGGCGTTGACCTCTCTCAGCACCTCTTTCTCCTGCCCCTCACGTAGCCGCTGCTGCTCGGCCTCCATTTCGTCCACGAGACTGCCCAACAACTTGGTCTTTCTATAGTCTTCCACCTGCATCTTCTGGTCCTCGTGCCGCTTCCGCCACTTGGCGTCTTCCGCGTCTTTTTGCTGCTGCGCCACCATCCTCTCGAGCTCATCTTGCTGCTCTTTGATGCGCTGTTCGGCGTCCTTGGCCGTCTTCCACTCGGCCACTTTGTCGTGGAGCTGTGCGCACTGCTGCTGCATTTTCTGGAGCTGCTGGATCTTCCTCGCCCTCTCCTCTTCTTGTTGCCTCGCCAACGCGATTTTCTCTTTGGCTTTCGCCACCAACTCGCTGAATTTCCGGTCGTGGTCTTTCTGTCGGTCTCGACATTTCTCCTGGTAAAACCGTAAATGCGTGTGGAACTTGGCGTGCTTCCGGATCTCCACGGTCTCTTTATAAGGTAGCACAGCCTTGACCTGATCATAGAGCAGCTCCGGTTTCTTTTGGCCCACAGACACTCCGGTGCTCCGTCGCTCACAGTTCTTCAGCACTACTAGGTACTTCTCATCGTCCTCACTACTCCATCCGCCGTGTTTACACCGTGCTGCCTCCACACTGCCTGCAGCGTCTTCGTGAGACGCCAGCAAATGGAAGTCTCGTTCGTAAGTCGCCAGATCCGCTGCGAGGTCTTCCTGAAGCTGCTGAAACTCCTCGCGGATCTCCAGTCGAAGAATCTCATCCACACCATCAGCACCCCGAAACAGCTCGTCTATTGTCGCGTCCACTGTCGCATCGCTTTGGTTTCTGTGGTTGGATCGTTCGCTTCTTAAACTCTGCAGAACGGCCTCGTACGTCGCCTGGAAGTCGCGTTCGCTCAGCTTGAACTCGTCTTCCAGCGTGGCTTCGATCATTTCGTGACCGATCACGGCGTCGAAGATCAGCGTCTGCGCCTCGCGCTTCATGTGCTCCGTCACTGCGGCCGCTGAGTCGGACGACGGCTGCCTCAGCCGCTGTTGTAGGCCTGTGAGAAGCTGTTTCATCGACTGGTGCTGCTCTCGCTCGGACGCCACGTGCTTGAGCAGCGCAATGCGATGGCTCTGCTCCATCCCCAGTAGCTCCTCGAGTTCTTTCGCATACTGGGTCCCTAGTTCGTTGCTTCCACGCTTGGCGGGGGACTCAGCTTCGGGACGAGGCGAGTTCTTCGGCTTGAGAATGGACGACGAAGACGTGGACGACGCCAGCGTCGCCTTGTCCAGACAGGCGTCGTTGTATAGACGCAACAGTAGCGACTCGAGCTCCTTCGTACACGCCTACAGGAACAACTCAATTCCTCCGTGAGTCACACAAGACCACAGGGTTCTAGACGACCACAGAGACAGACTTCTTCCAGTTTCTTGAGGTGCTGGTGCTCGTGGAGCCACTCGTACTTGAGGTTGTTTTCTTTGGTCGCCCGCTTCTGCTGCTTGGACGTCTTCTTCATCTGCTGGATCTTCTACTAGCAGCCATTCCCATCACAATTCAGAACCACCAACCTCAATGAGGACTTTCAATGGATGCTTACCTGAAGGACGTCGTTGCCCGTGGCCTGGAGTTGGCTCGCGACCTGCAGTTGCTGCTGCAGCGACAGCCCCGCCGTCGCCCTGAACAGCTTCTTGCGACTCTCCACTGCACGCCACCATCACCACCGTCAGCCCATACGTTCTCCTAGTCAACGCTAGCCAACACATCTCTTCATACCATCGGCCAGTGTGTTTCTCGCCCGCGAAGCCATTTTGCCTTCAATGTACCATACCAAAAATGCCCCACGACGGTTCAAGGTCTCCGATAAAGCAACACTGGAGCAACATTCAAACAACATTCCGTTTTAGCCCTGGGAGCTCCTCACTGTTGCCTTTTTTTCTCAGCCTTCTGAGCCTTGTCGTCGGCATGTGCTGGGAGCAGGAAGGAGGAAGGGAAGGGCGTCTATCTGCCGCTGGAGCGTCCGCGGATGCCGATCTTTTCTTCCTTGGACTCGTCCATGTAGTCCTCCTGCGCGTTGATGATCCGCAGCATCTCCTTCTTGCTCGACTCCTGCAGGTGGCCGCCGATGAGCAGCTCGTCCAGGATGTAGTACGCCTTGTGGAAGTTGAAGATGATGTCCAGCTCACACACCTACAGTATTCATCACCACAACTCTGTTAGTACAGTATATGAGGACTATTGGGCGAGAAAAGCCGCCGCACGCACATTGCCAAAGTAGCGGTCCAGCACTTCGACGTAGAGGTGGATCTTCTCGAGCGTGATCAGCTCGTTCTCGTCCTTGGAGATACACGCGATAAAGTACAGACTTGCGTAGCTTTCCATTCATTCACACAAACAAAATAGCCGTCAGCCCCCTCCCGTCACAGGCTCTCAATGATAGAGAGAAAGGCGGATCGACAAAACGCACCGCTTGTACACGATCTTCTTGTCCTTGAACTCGATGAAGTTGCACTGCTTCTGCGGGCGCGAGAGCACGAGCGACGTGATCTCGCGGATCATGCGCGCCTTCTGCGGCGCCGTGGCCGCCACGTACCACTTGGAGAGCCGCGTCTTGCCCTGGCGGCTCACTAGAAGCATGGTTTCGATCTGGAATTACACAGGCCACAGACCACGCCACGACACGCAAGACACCACAAACAACATCAGCATGACGGCTTCTATCCATCTAGCAGCGTAGATGCCGCGCTGCAGCCGCATACGCAGCGAGTGAGACCACGCACCATCGTCGTCCGCGCCGTGCCTGAACCTCGATGCGTTCGGGATGGGAGCTACCAACGTGCTTTGCTGTCAAGAGTCCCCCACTTTCACCAAATTACATATATAGCATATCAACTATACCAAATAACTATTTTAGTCAATATCTATGTGGCCCACATAATGAGTCACACTACGATGGTTGACGTACTAAGTACGATGAATGGGAAAGTACGGTGATTGGCTGCCGCCACGCGCTTCCTGTGACGTGCGACGGGCGTCGCTCTCTGCCTCAAAGAGCTCTTCAGCAAAGCGTCCGAGTACTCATCGCCCGCCACCACGGCCCCTCGAGATCCACCGGACACGCTGCGCTCTTCACCATGCTGACTCACATTCGCTTTCACACCAGGACACTCACCCGCAAGGTAAGTACTGTAGCCATCTTTACCTCAGTCTCCATAGTGTCTCTCCATCCCCCCCTTATTAAACTCATTCGCCTGTGTTCTTCTGTTATGTAGTTGAGTACGATGGCGGCCGTGGAAGAAGGGCCGATCGCGCAGCGCATCCGCGCCAAGCTCAGCGACGCGTTCGCGCCTGTGCACTTGGACGTGCGCAACGAGAGCTTCATGCACAACGTGCCAAAAGGTGCCGAGACGCATTTCAAGGTCGTGGTCGTGTCCACGCAGTTTGAAGGCAAGCCGCTGCTGCAGCGCCACCGCATGGTCAACGCCGTGCTGCAGGAGGAGCTGGGCAGCGGCGTCCACGCGCTGTCGATCCTGGGCAAGACCCCGTTGCAGTGGGAAAGCAGCAATGGCGCCGTGCAGCAATCGCCCAACTGCATGGGCGGCATGAAGAACGACCCGACCAAGCAGGACTTCCTCAAGAGCCTCGACCCCAACAACCAATAATTATTGTCCCAATATAAAAAAAGAATCAATCAACGCCAAACGATCAATCGCTCAATGTATTTTTCTAGAAGAGTTAACGACGGCGCATGCTGTTCTGCAGCATGTTGAGCATGACCGAGAGCACGCCGCCCAGCACGACCGCGAGGATCTCTTCCTGGTGCTGCTCCAGCACGGCCACGGCACTCTGGACCTTGGGCGGCAGGCGTCTCCGCCACGGACGGCGTCCTCCGGACGGCAGCTTGTGGCCGACGTCGTTCGGCACGCTCACGTCCTGCGACGCGATGAACTTGAAGTGGATGCCTGCGATCGCGTCGATCAGCGCCGGCTCAATGTCGTCGGCGTCCTTGGGGCGCAACAGCGACCGCTCGTCCTTGGTCGTGATGAGCAGCACTTCGTCAAAGCGCGAGCGCAGCTCGTTTGCGACCACCAAGTGCATGTCGTACTTTTCAATGGCCATGCGCGCCTTCTGGCGCAGCAGATCCCAATCCGTCTCGAGCTTGAACGACACGCAGAACGCCTGCGGCGCCCACACTTTGCGAAGCACGCCGAGCAGCTTGGGCACTTGCTGCAGCTGCAGACTCAGCGGCCCACTGCGCGACTGGATCTTGTGCTCGGCCATCTCGCTCTGCGGGATGTAAAAGTCACTCACAGCCGCCGCCAGATAGAACATCGCACGCTCCTTCCATGGCGCGACACACTCGGCGACGAGCTTGAGCAGGAAGAAGTAGTCGTCCACGCTCGTGAAGGGCAGCGCCAGCAGCGCGTTGGCGTTGCGCACGGCCTTGTAGCTCTGCAGCGCGTTGAGCACGTGGCGTTTGTCCTGCTCGCCGTCAAAGCGCAACTGGATCGAGCTTGTCTTCTTGGTCACGTTGACATGGTCCAGAAAGTCCAGATCCAGTCCCTTGGACGTGGCCTTCTGGACATGGCGCGCGAACGGCGCCACGGAGCCAGGGCGATGGAGGTAGATGACGGCGTAGCCCAGCGACAGCAGGCTCTCGACCGACGCGGCGCCGCGAGAACCAGTCGAGAAGTTGTCCAGGAACCGCACGGTGTTCTTTTCCAGCGGCACGGTCGTGCCTCCCGACGTCACGACCGCCACACACTTGCCAGCGATGCGGTGGTGGTCGAGAAAGTCCAGCAACGCCTCACGGTGCTTGCTCTGGGTCGGCGGCGCGCTTGTGGCGTGGAAGTACGCGTCGGCACGCGCGCGGTCGGCCGCTAAGCCGCTGCTGGCGTCGGGCATTTTGGTCTTCAGTGTGGGGTCAGATTTCATTGGAGACTTCGAAGGGAGCCGAGCCGAGCCAAGCTTAGATGGACAAGGCTAGGCTAGGCTAGGTTAGTTTGGATGATAGTTTGATGATGCTAATTAGCATTGGTAGAAAGTACATGGATGTGAAGCTGTGTGATACTAGTTAGTATTCCTCTTCCCCTCCCCTCCCTTACTTTGACGCCGGCGCCTAGATCAAGATTGGGTATTCGACAACCACAGTCGCGTAATCGGGCGGAAGCCACGACATGTCGACGCGGAAATCGCGTGGGTGGTATCGCTTGACCAGCACCAGCAGCCGCAGTAGTGATCTGCTGCTGCTGCTGCTGTTCCCGTTACTTCCTCGCTCGTCACCCGCAGTGGCCACCCAGTCGATCTGCTCCAGCATCGCGGGATTCACATATCCCTTTGCATATCCTGGCTGGTGGGACATCACGCACCCGCGGTATGGACAGTAGTTCGGCTGGCCATCAAACGACGGAAGGAACTTGATGTAGCAGACCACGTTGTCTCTCACGACCTTGCCGTTGCAAGTCGTGAGAACGGCGTCGACCACACAGTCGACGGGGTCCAGGAACAGCGGCGGATCACTGCGTAGCAAGTGTGGCAGTATGGCATCAGCGGTGAGCTTGGCTAGTCGCGGGGGGTACTGTGCTCGCAGGGTTGTGGTGGTCTCAATGTGGCTTTTCGTGGTGGCGGTGGTGGAGACTCCATCCCACAGCGACGACGAAGCTCAACAATACGGTGGAAAGCAGGAATGGACACCTCGAGGTCGAGGGGGATTCGAAGCCGGTGCACCAAACGAAAGGATGTGATCGTTTGGCGTGGTTTGGAGCCGTGGAACTCCATGTCAAACCGATTGGAGCAGGTTGCAAAGAGATCGGGACGCGCAGGCCACTGACGCCACTGCATCTCTGTCATCCAGGATCCGCTGCTTGAAAGGCGAGACGCATAGCAAGACGAACCATCCCTGCGCGAATCTCCGATCATCACAACCACGATGATGTGGATCTCACCTTGTTGTGGCTGCCAGTCGGCCGCGTCTTGGCCCACTCGTGACGCCAGAAACGGCACGATGGGAGCGTATCCAGGGATCAACTTTGTGTCCGAAGTGTAGCGTTTTTTGGTGGTCTCATCGCTTGTCGGTCGAATCAACTTCATCGTGTCAGCGTCCTCGAGCCGCAGAAATCGTTGGGGATCTTCGCCCGCAGTAAGAGCCACGTAGGGTTTCGAGTAGGGAAATGCGTAACTGGGGATTTCGGGTGGTCTCGGTAATGTGGAGTAGATGGCTGGACTTCCCAGAGCAAGCTCGGAGATGATGCTGCGCGGAGGCCGGTCACCAATCTTCGTGTCGATGGTGCTGGCACCGTGAACGGCTTCCGCGGAAAGCCAACGACTAGGACACCAAAGTGCACCGCTTGTGGAGGCGTGAGCGCGTCAGCCGCCGGTGCTGCCATTGCTCTCAGTGAGGATTTTTAGCAGTGTGTGTATGCGTGTGTGTGTGCATCTCGTGTTCGTCACTCTGGGACCCAGCCAGGTGCCGGGTCCCCGTTCAGAAAATTCCTTGTGGTGTTCACGGAGCACGCATCCAATCGCAGACACGGCGCGCCGAAAGCTGAAGATCCTAGATGGTGAGCCTCGCCAATTGGGTTGCTTCGTGAAGAAAGAAATCGATCGATACTCTCTGTGTCGTGGCCCGGCATCGTGCTTCGTGGTCGTAGTCGACGGGGTCCAGGAACATTCCATTGAAACTGAAGTCTATTGAGTTACGTCTTGTTGTGCGAGCATTTACAGCCTGTGGGGTGGGGGGAACTAGCTGGTGCTAGTGTGGCCAGGCGAAGTGAGGGCCTGCCATTGAGCGACGTCACTGTGAAGGTGAACCGGGTCAAGAAACAGCGATTGATCGGTTCGTAACAAGTGTGTCAATAGGGCGTCAGCTGCAAGCTTGGAGAAACGCGAAGGAGTGGCTCGCTCACTTCGCTGCGGTTGCGGGTGCGAGTCCATCCCACAGCGTCGATGAACTACGGCAAGGCGGGGGAAAGGCAGGCATAGACATACCAACGAGTTCTCGAAGCACACGCGCAAAGAGAAAAGTGGTGATTGGCCTACGTGGGCTGGCACCGTGGAACTCCATGTCGAATTGATTGCAGCAGCTTCCGAAGAGGTCTGGACTCGTAGGCCACTGGCGCCACCTCATCTCAATCGTCCAGAGCAACCCGTCCAGAAGACGCGACGTGTCATCCGTGCGTAGCGCTTCGAGCATCACAGCCACGATGCCCACGCGCGACGCTTGAAATAGCACGATGTGAGCCGACCCTGGTTCGAGTTCGATCTTCTATAGAAGACGCAGTGGGGAACTTGCCCAGCAAATGTGTAATCCACCCATCA